>CAUYQV010077957.1:0-45722 GCA_963574575.1 Galagoides demidoff
GATGGAGACTTTACGTCCTTCATGTTTACATGGATGGAGCTGGAGAATGTTCTTCTGAGCAAAGTATCACAAGAATGGAGGAAAAAGTATCCAATGTACACACCCCTATTATGAAACTAATTTATACCTTTTATATGAAAGCTATAACCTAATAAAAGCCTAAGAATACGGGGGGGGGGAGGGAGAGCAGAGGGGGGAATGGGTGGAGGGAGGTGGATTGGAGGGATCACTTCTGAGGTTTATCTTACAAGGGTACAAGAGAATCTTTCTAAGAGTAGAATGTGAACATTTTAAAAGAATAACTAAGAAAATGACATGAAGGCTATGTTAACCAGTTTGATGGAAGTGTTTCGGATTGTGTGTGAAAACACCACACCACACCCCAGAAGTGCATTAATGTACGTAGTTACCATTCAATAAAAATAAATAAATAAATAAATAAGAAAATAGGATGAAAACCTAAAAAAAAAAAGATGGAGCAAGAGAACTTAAGTCCACTCCTGGTGGGAAGATGGTTTGGCAGTCTCTTATAAGAGCTAAGCATAGCCTTACAACATGATTCAGCAACTGCACAAATAGGTTATTTTCCAAAATGAGTTGAAAACTTATGTCCACACAAAAACCTGCACAAGAGTATTCGCAGCAACTTTATTCATAACTGCCAAAAATTGGAAATGTCCTTCAGTAAGTGATGGATAAACAAACTGTAGCAGATATACACAATGATAAAAAAGAATGGAGCCTTCAAATCACAAAAGACATGGAAAAAGCTTAACAGCATACTGCTAAGTAAAGAAGCCAATCTTAAAGGCTGAAGCCTTTGTATGATTCCCATGCTATGACATTCTAGGAAAGGCAAAACTAGAGACAGCAGGGTCAGTGGGTGCCAGAGGTTGGAGTAAAGAAGGATGAGTATGTGGAATGTAGGGTATATGTTAAAGGTAGTAATAATATTCTATAAGATCCCATGATATATGCCATACATTTCACAAAACCCACAGAACTGCATGACATAAAATGTGAGCCTCAATGTAAACTACGGACTTTAATTAATGCATCCAAATTGGTTTACTAATTGCAACAAATGTACCACAGTGATGCAGGATGTTAATAGGGGAAACTGAGGAGGGAAGGAGTATTAATAGACTGAGATTAGGGAATGATCTAGAAGAGAAAAAGATTTGCTAATGGAGGAAAGAGAAAATACTAAAAGCACAAAATCTTTAACAAGATATGAGAGACAGATCCAAGTTCTAGAGACAATGAAAACAAACAAACAAACAAAAAAACTGAAAAAAGTAGTTCAGGAGTAGAAGCATCTTGATATTACGGAGGTTTAGGTAGATGAACTTTAGTAGGTAGATTCTCAATGAAGATAAAATTAAATAACTGTAACAGGTTAGAAAGCTGCTAGAAAGAGCAACAGACTTGTGTCAGGACTCAAGCTAAACTGAAAGAAAACTCAAAACATTTAAAAATTCAAACTGATGTCCAATTTCCAGTTCAACAAGTAAGGCTGTCATTACTGCCTACTCAACAAGAAAAAAGCTAAACTGGAAATCAACCCTCTTGGATCCATCAATGAATTGAGCTCACAGATCAAACTGCTGTTCCCAAAACTAGAGACACAAGAAAATACATAAAAATCACAGCTCATCAGGAGCAAAAACCGATAGAAAAACTTTTGAGTATGGATTAGCTATATGAGTACAGATTGCTAGATAAAAACTAGTAAATCAGCCTTAAGAAGCCCCCCACATTTCCATGATTTTTAACTCCAGAAGTTCTGTTAGGTTCTCAGGACAAAAAATAAGAGAGAGGAGAGGAAAACTAATCATGTTCAAATATCCACAGAGCCTTCTGTCACCCTTAACAAAGTACTGTCCTTAAGGAAAGGTATTTTACCAAAGGCTAACCAACATGTGTTATACCTAAGCATAACCAAATGGAAAAAGGGCAACTCCAGAAGGGCTCTCTAGCTTTCCTGTTTCACTCAAGGGTGAAAAGCATTTGTAAAGGTAAAAGCCCAAGGACACTGTCCCATTAAAAAATCTAAGACGGTACCATAGTATTACAGAATATTTCTCCCCACATCATACCACCACGCCAACAGAGTTCTGTATAGTAACATGGAATTACTAAAAGAATGGCCAGGCTTGGGCTCTATTTAAAAAGGAGTCCCTAGGAAACCCAAAGACAAGATAAAATGAAGGACGCTATAGCTTCTCACACCCACAACAAACCGTAAACAGACTAACCCTTAGTCAGATCAACCTAAACCTCAAACTAGGCAGCGCCTATGGCTCAAAGGAGTAGAGCACCGGCCCCATATGCTGGAGGTGGTGGGTCCAAACCCAGGCCCAGCCAAAAAAAAACTTCGACTAAATCCTACTGATACCTAGCTCTACACACACACACAAACTTATAGGCATATTAAAAGGTTTTTTTTAAAAAAAGTCTGATGATACAAAATAAGCATAAAAATCAGATTCAGGGCTTGGGACCCATAGCACAGTGGTTACAGCATCATCTACAAACACCTAGGTTGGCGGGTTCAAACCCAACCCAGGCCAGCTGAACAACAATGACAACCAAAACAAAAAAATAGCTGGGCTTTGTGGCAAGTGCCTTAGTCCCAGCTGCTTAGGAAGCTGAGGCAAGAGAATTGCTTAAGCCCAAGAGTTTGAGGTTGCTGTGAGCTGTGATGTCACAGCACTCCAAGTGTGGCATAGTGAGACTCTGTCTCAAAAAAATAAAAATAAATAAAAAATTGGATACAGATATGGCAGATACTTTCCAGTCATTAGGCCTGCAATTTCAAATAACTTCTAATACTCTAAGGGCTCTAAACAAAAAAGTAAACATGCCAGCGTAATGTAAACAAAGAGATGAAGACTCTAGTCAGGCACAGGGGTCCACACCTGTAATCCCAGCATTTTGAGAGGCCAAAGTGGGAGGATCACTTACAAGTGTTCAAGACTAGGCTGAGCAACATATGAAGACCGTTTCCACAAAACATTTTAAAATTTAGCACATACCTGTAGTCTTATTTGGGAGGCTGAGGCAGAAGGAGGAATTGCAATGAACTATGACTGTGTCACTGTATTCTAGCCTGAATAAGACCATCTCAAAAAAAGAAAAATCAAAAGGAAATGTTAAAAATCAAAAACACACTGGGTAGTGCCTGTGGCTCAAGGAGTAGGGCACCAGCCCCATATACAGGCAGTGGCAGGTTCAAGCTCAGCTCCAGCCAAAACTGCAAAGAAAAAAAAAAAAAATCTAAAACACAGTAACATAAATGAAGAATGTACTTAACAAGATCATGAGTAGATAAAACCTAAGAAAGAATAAGCAATCCTAAAGATATGTCTATAGAAACTTCCTAAACTAAAAAGCACAGAAAATAAAAGAGAACAGAATATCCCAAAATTGTGGAACGCTTTAAAAAAGTAAAACATATGCAAATAGAAATCCAAGAAGAAAAAAAAGAAACAGATAAAGATGTTTCTCAACTTATGTCTTGATTAACCCATTGTAAGAGAAAATATTTTATGTCCAAGTGCATCACTTGACTGGAAGGTGGAGCTTCCTGTCGCTATGCAGCACAGCAAGAAAAGTACAGTTTCCACTGACAGTGCACTGTTTTCTCAACATGGCAAAGTCAAAACAGTGTAATCCGAGCCATAGTAAGTCAAGGATCATCTGTACTTAAAGAAATAATAGCTGACAATTTCCCAACAGATACCAAACCACAGATGTAGGAAGCCCACAGAACACAAAACAGAATACCAAAAATCTGTACTTAGGCATGTCATATTCAAACTGCAGGAAATCAAAGACAAGAGAAAGTTTTTAAAGAAGCTCCTTCAGGTGATGAAGGGGACTACTTTATTGAGAAAACAAGGTTAAGAATCCCATCAGACATATTTTCAGAAACCATGTAAGCAAGCAGACTGGAGTGAAATATTTAAAGTACCAAACGAAAAAAACCTACCATCATGCATTCTGTATGCAACAAAATTATTGAGAAGTGGGGCAGCTCTGTGCCTGTGGCTCAAGTGGTTAGAACATCAGCCACATATACCTAAGGCGGCAGGCTTGAATCCAGCCTGGGCCAACCAAACAACAATGACGACTGCAACCAAAAAATAGCCGGGCGTTGTGGTGGGCGCCTGTGGTCCCACCTACTTGGGAGGTGGAGGCAGGAGACTCACTTGAGCCCAGGAGTTGGAGGTTGCTGTGAGCTGTGATGTCACAGCACTCTACCCAGAGGGACAGCTTGAGGCTCTGTCTCAAAAAAAAAAAAAAGAAAAAAGAAAGAAAAGAAAAGAGGGGGAAAAGACTTTCTCAAAGTAAATAAAGGGAATTTGTCACTGGCAAACCTGTCTCGAAAAAATTATTTTTAAAAAATGCTTTTGAGAGAAGGAAAATAACAAAGGTTAAAGATGAAAGCAGGCTCGGTGCCTGTGGCTCAATCAGCTAAGGCGCCAGCCACATACACCTAAGGTGGCGGGTTTGAATCCCCAGCCCAGGCCCGCCAAACAACAATGATGGCTGCAACCAAAAAATGGCCGGGCGTTGTGGCGGGCGCCTGTGGTCCCAGCTACTTGGGAGGCAGAGGCAGGAGACTCGCTTGAGGCCAGGAGTTGGAGGTTGCTATAAGCTGTGATGCCATGGCACTCTACCCAGGGGGATAGCTTGAGGCTCTGTCTCAAAAAAAAAAAAAAAAAAAAAAGATGAAAGCAAAGAAAACGCATCAGAGAGGAGCAGAAAAAGGTAAAACAAAAACTTTTAAGAAAAATTTGATTAACACAAAATTGTTCAACATGATAGCAACAATATATTGGACAACTATAGTTTATTGAAAAATAAACTGAAGTTAAGCAATGTTGTAAGGGATGGGAGGAGAGAACTGGGAATACTCTTGTTAAAAGGGATCCGCACTGGCCATGGAGCAGCATTAAGTATTACCTGAAGCAGCAGATTAGTTGTAAACGTATATTGCAAACTCTAGGGCAAAAACTAGAATCTCTGAAAAAGTATAATTGATAGCTAAGAGAAGAAAAAATGGAATTATATAAAATGTTCAATTAGTATCTGAAAAGGCAAAATAAATGTTTAAAAAAAGAATAAAGATAATGAATAGAAAATTTACAAACTGGACAAGATAGATATCAATCCAACTCTATCAATAATTGGGATGTGAATAGTTTAAAAGACAGACTATCAAAGTAGACTAAAAAAATACAAAACCAAACACCCAACTGTATGCTACCTACAAGAAACCCAATTTACATATAAAAACACATACAGATTAAAAGGAAAGGAATAAAGACAGATATATCATGCTAACATTAATAAAAAGAAACCAGGAATTGTTTCATTAATTCCAGACAAAGCAGACTTCAGAACAAGGAAGATTATCACAAAGAAGAATATAAGATGATGATAAAGGGATCAATACCATTAGAAGACAAAACCACCCTTAATATGTATATACCGAACAATATATCATCAAAATATGGAACGAAAGAATTGACAAATAAATGTATGGAGAAAACAAACAAATCCACTATTATGGTTGAAGACTTAAACACCCTTCTATCAGGAATTGACAGATCCAGCAGGCATAAAATCATTGAGGAAGAACTACTGAACAGAACAGCACCATAGAGACAATTCAATCTAACTGATATCTACTACTTCACCCAACAATAAAATGCAAATTCATTTCAAGCTCACATGAATATTCACCCAGCTAGGCCACATTCTGGGGAAAAAAAGAACATGTAATAACAATTATAAAATACAAACCATGCTTTTACATCACAATAGAATTAAAAATCAATTAACACATACCAAATATTTACAGAAAGCTGAAAATCTCCAATGTACTTAAAAATTTAAAAACATTTTATCACATGGGTCCAAAAGAAATCTCAAGAAATCTGAAAATATTTCAAACTAAATGAAGATAAAAACACAATTTTCAAAATTGTTGAAATGCAACAAGAACAGTGCTTAGTGAGATGTTTATAATAAATGCATATATAAGAAAAGGCCCAAAATCAATAATCTTAACTTTCATCTAAGGAAAACTAGAGACAGATGAAGAATATAAACCTAAAACAAATGAAAGAAAAAAAAAAACTGGATCAGAAATCAATGAAACTGAAAACAAGCAAACACAGAAAAATTAACAAACTCAGAATTTAGTTTTCTCAATAAAATTGATAAACATCTCACCAAGCTAACTAATAAAACAAGACATAAAAAATATCATGAAGACCTGCCATCACTTCTGATTCCAGGGAATTAAAAAATGTAATAAATGGTGTTATAAGTAATTCTGTCCCCTATATTTGATAACTTAAATGGACAAATTCCCTGAATGATAAAATATACCAAACAAAACTCACACAAAAAGAAACAGGTAGTTGAATAATCCTGTATCTATTGAAGAAATTGAATCAATAATAATCTTTCCAAACAGAAAACACTAGGCCCAGATGGTTTCACTGTGGAGTTCCATCAAATATTTAATAAAATGATACCAATTCTCTACAATCTCTTGAGAAAATAGAAACAGAACAATTCCTAACTTAATCTACAAAGCTATTATCCCTAGTAGCAAAATTAGACAAAGACAATACAAGAAAGGAAAATTACAAACCAGTATCTCTCAGGAACACTGACACAAAAGTTCTTGATGAAATATTTGTAAATCAAACCTGACAATGTATGAAACAAATCCTACATCAGGACAAGTAGGATCTATTCCAGGTTCAGAAGCTGGTTTGACATTCAAAAATTAATTAATATGGTCCACTATATAAATAAGCAGAAGAAAAATCATATGATCATTATCAATAAATGTAGAAAACCATTTGACAAAACCCAAAATCCATTCACAACTAAAAACTGAGAAAACCAAGAAGAAAGGAAGACTCCTTCAACATGATGAATACCTACAAAGACTTACAGATATCATCATCCTCCATGGTGAGAAACTAGATGCTTTCCCCCTAGTACTATTACCAAGACAAGAACGTCTCCTCTCACCGCTCCTACTTGACATTTTACCAGAAAGTCCTAGCTAGTACAATAAGAAAAGCAAATGAAAGGTATACAGACTGAAAATAAATGAAACTTGTTCACAGATAACATGGCTGTGTATGGTGAAAATCCCTAGGAGTCAACAAAAAACTCCTGCAATTAATAAGTAACCACAGCAAAGTTATAGAATACAAAGTTGGTATACAGAAGTCAACTGCTTTTCTATACACCAGCAGTGAACAAGTGGAATTTGAAATTAAAAACACAACATACACATTAACATCAAAAAAGTGAAATACTTAGGTATAAATCTAATTAAACATGATTTCATATAAGATGTGCATGAAGAAAAACCTTTAAAAATACTAATGAAAAAGCAAAGATTTGAGTAAGGGGAGAAATATCCCATGTTTATGGATAGTGAGATTCAATACCATTAAGATGTCAGTTGTAACCAACTTAATCTTTAGATTCAATGCAATCTCAATCAAAATCTTGGCAAGTTATCTTATGGATATACACAAACTGATTTGAAAATGTATATGAAAAAGCAAAAGATCCAGAATGATCTGCAAAATATTGAAGAACTACAAAATCAGATGACTTATACCACCCATCTTCAAGACTTTCTTAAAAGCTTCAGTATTCAAGACAGTATGGTACTGGCAAAAGAGCAACAGAATAGAATACAGAGCCCATAGGCAGAACCATATGAATATAGTCAGCTGACCTTTGAAAAAAGAGCAAAGGCAATCAGTGAAGACAGAACAGTTTCAGAACAACTAGACATCACATACCTTCCTCCTCATATCAATCTAAACACAAACCCTACACCTCTTTCACAAAAATTAACTCAAAATAAGTCATGAACTACATGCAGAACGCCAAACTGTAAAAGTAAATGAAAAGGGAAAAAAGCCACATTTGTGAAGATTAACACAGGAGAAAATCAAGGAGACCTTGGATTTGACAATGAATTTTAGATACACACCAAAATCATGACTCATTAAAGAAAAAACTGATATAGTGGACTTTATTAAATTAAAATTTCACCTTTGCAAAAGACATTAATTATTAAGAGAATGAAAAGAGAAGCCACAGTGTGGGAGAAAATATGTGATATCTGCAAAAAGACCGGGACCCAAAATATACCAAGAACTCTTAAAATTAAAAAAAAAAATGCTTTTAAAAATGGGTAAAAAAATTGGGTAGATAGCGCAGAAGATTAAAAGAGATGGAAAGTATGTTGAAAGATGTTCACATGATTAAGGAACACAAAACTGAAACAGTAGGTACCACCATACACTTCTTGGAGTTTGGCTACAATCAAACACTGACAACACCCAAATTTTGGAGAGAATGTGAAGCAAGAGGACTGACTCATTCATTGCTGGTGGGAATGCAAAATGGGTGCATTTGGCAGTCTCTGTATTACAAAGTTAAACACAGGCTTACCATTTGATCCAGCAATTACTCACACAGGAAGAGCACAGGACATTTCTAGGACAGTTCAGCTTTTTTCTATGATACTGTAATGTGAATACATGACATATTTGGCAGAACTCATAAAACTATGTGACACAAAGTGTGAGTCATAATGCCAATGATGGACTCTAGTTAATAATGTATCAATACTGGTTCAGTATTAATATGTTATACCAAACTAGCTGACTTTAAATGGGGAAGTCAGAATACATTACCAACTAATCAAGACGGTTATAAGGAAAACTATGAGAGGGAAATGGAGGTTAAGTGGGAATTTTGAATTTATTGATCAGTTAATCTAAACCTAAAACTTTTCTTTACAAAAAAGTCTACAAAGAAATGCAAGTAATATAACCCCTTTTTTCACTTTCGACATTGAGGTTCCTGAGCATATGTATTCTTTTGGCAAAAATATTTGATATGGTGTAACAGAATTCTTTAGATCAACAGATCTACTTTCAAATGCCATCCTCATTGCTTAGGATTATATACCCCTGAAAATATTTTGTAACTTCTGAGCTCCAGCATCTTTATGTATAAAATAGAAAAAATATCACTTTCTCACAGGTTAGCTAAATAAATATATGTAAAGCACCTAAAGGTGCAGAGGAGGCATATGTTCTTTCCTTATTTTCCCCAAAATTCTAATTTCCAGTAAGATAGTATATACCCTACTATACTCAACCACTGTTTCTCAGAGGTACTTATATACCCTTAGATGTACTTTTTATTACTAAAGAGTTCATTGTAAGACTTGGGAAGGGAGGGACTGAATATTTTAAATGGTCATTTAAAATACTGTTATCCCAAACAATGTTGCTGTAACAGTGTTGCACTTTATTTCAAGGTGGGACATAAGACTACGCTTGCATTAGATCTTAAGCCACATCCTCAGGTTCCCAGGGTTACTTCTCCACCATCTTCTGCAGTTTTGTATTTCCCAAACTCTTCTGCTTATTTTAATTATATTACTAAACACAAGTTTATTTTCTTCTCAATGCCAGTCATGTGACAATAGTTTGGCTCCAGCAGGCTTAGCCTTAAATTAGTAAGTACAACCTGTAAAATAACATTTTATATTACACAAGTCATTTAATACAGAATTTATGTCAGAATTAAGCAAGCAAACCAAAAGCAACTTAAACGGATTCTGCTTTTGTATTTATGATTTCCAAAGGTTCCATCCACTAATTAATATTTAGTCCATTTATTTTACTAAGCAATGCACATCTTACAGACTTTGCATAAAACACACTACTAGCCAAACTTTTAGAAACAAAACATTTTACTTATTATTGTATTGTTTCTTTGCCTACTAGAACGTCAACATGCATAAAATTAAGCACCCACCTTCCTGGATAAATATGTAAGGACAAAGTGGTATGAGATTCCAGAGCCAAGCACAGCAAGACGCGCAGAAGAACACATCTGTAATGTGTTGGTTCAGTGGCATACACTGGGAGAAACTGAAGTATGTTCAGAGAAACTTTTAAAGATCTCAAAACCATGCTACATGAATAAGCCACAAGCATGAGGATGCTTATCTGCAGAAAACTTGGGACTTAGAATTCTCAAAGACAGTAATATCTGAAAGGGGTTAAGCATGCTCTGCTGTCCAGTACTATGATCAATGGAAGAGAGAGTACAGTGTACATATCTCTGAGCTGGTAATCAACAGACTTGAGTCCTACTCTTTTTTAAAAACAGTGTGATACTGGAAATGTGGTATTTCTGTATAATAATTATCTTATATGCAAAATGAGGATGCTGAACTAGAAGATTTCAAAGGTTAAGTTTCAAATAAAAAATGGCATAAGAGCAAATTCTGGATCTACTTCTATTACGCATATTCTTAACATGGAAGTAGCTACCTCATGAAAAGCTAAGTTCTATCACTAATTCACATCAACATGATCATTTTTTCTACATAAAAAAGGAGTGGAATAAGTTGCAAATTATTTTAAGTAAAAGCCAAATGTCTATGAGCAGTTCTTATAAAAAGAATTCAAAAGCACAATGAAAGATTGTGTTTTCTTTATCCTCTACTGAGTATAAGTATACTAGTAAGTCTAGAAAAATCCTCATCCATTCTCATATCTCGTCCATATTCAATACTGCATTTTCCTTTGCTTCTAGATTTACTAAGCAACATACCACATTAACCATTAAGTAGGTTTCTTTGAACCTACTTAATATTCCTTAGACAGTACCTTTTAGCTGTCAATGATTTTATATATAAGGAAAAAATATTATTTCTTGGTCTTTAATAAAAGATCCTCAAGTTACAGTGTAACTGTTTATAAAATTCCTTAATTTCTAAAACCAAAATAAAAATTAATCAAGCAAATGCTTCCTAAGTTCTAGGTATCATTTAATAAAAATAGGTATCCAAGGCCAAAAATAAAGCCAGGCAATAAACTCATGAATTATGTGCTCAACTTTCAATGCAAAGTATAATATTTTTATAATTATTAGGTTTGAGAAATGTTAAGTTAAAAAGGGATCATAAATGCTGAGAGCAAGGTCGGGGTGCTTAAGAGTACCAGAAGCTACACACATGAAGGGTAGAAAGTCTGTGAACACAAGTCTAAATTCACTTCAAATCCATATAAAAACAAACTTATGGTTTATCAATTTCTCTTCTCTGAGACAGTCCGAAGAAAAATTGTTTTCCTAATTCCACATCTGTCTGAAAACCCAAGAGTACCTATCGTAGTTTACTTTATCAGACATTACAGTGAACATATTTTGAACATTTTTCTACCTGTGCCATACCTTACCTCTTGAGCAGAGATCCCTTTGTTCATAATTCCTGAAAACTCCGATGCACACTTCAAAGTTCCCTAACAATTTTACTGCAGTAATCTAATTACCTTAGATGTACATACTGTCAGGAAAAAAATCTTCAGAGCACCTGTGTGCTTATTTTTCAAACATGAATCTTTTATACTTTAGAGCTAAATTAACATGAAATCTTTTAAAATGGGAAACAAACACCTAAATAAAAATTTAAATATTGCTTGGGACACCTAAGCACTGATGTTTTTTGCTCAAGTCTTTCAAGACAGCAAAGGAAAATAAGATCTCTGTACATATTTGCAATAGGCTGTAAGGTCAGTATTTTGCAATTATACTACTTGTGGTATTTTCCTCAATAAGAAATAATCAAAACACATTTTTATACTATAATTAATATAATCAATGATAGTAAAACCATAAACTTATGCTCTTATACTTTGAAGATACAATGGTAAGCTAAGTTCATCATTCTGTAACATTTTTATTTTGAAGGCTATTGGCAATGTATGGGAAGGGTCCATGTTTAGGAAAATTACTAATTTAAAACTCATTTCACCATTATTTTTATAATATTTTTTAAGTTTCCAGTGCAGGATATTTTTTAATCTCCACCCCCACTCCACACATTTATATAAATAGCAGAAAAGCTTATAAGATTTTTGGCACTAAAGTAAAATATAGCCTTCCACTGAAATATGTTTATACTTTTTTTTTTTTTTTTTTTTGCAGTTTTTGGCCGGGGCTGGGTTTGAACCCGCCACCTCCACATATGAGACCGGCGCCCTACTCCTTTGAGACACAGGCACTGCCCAAATATGTTTATACTTGTAATAGCTTTAATCCTGAAAACAAAATTTTGCCTACAGAATCTTTACTCATCTTTTTCCGAACTTACCAGGTTAATAAAGCCAAGAATTTTAGCTTTCTCTCCCCTATTACCAATGCAGCAGTTATTCTAAATCATAATTTCCTTTGATAATTCTTATTTTTTCAGAGTATAATTTCTTTGAAGAACCAAATTATTTCATTTTAACCCACATGTTATATCATTAATTCAACTTTTATTACTTTCCTAGGACCCCATTTTAATGTTTATTTTTAATTTTTAGAGTCCACTTCTTATATAACTTTTCTTCAAATTCAAAAGGAAATCCTCTTGCTTCTAGCAGATCCTGTGTAGAAAAGGCAAATTTTTCCTGTAACTTCAACTAAGTTTATGTAGGTATAATGAGAAAAATTATCAATGCTAAATTTTACCCCTTTCCACACTGTCTTGATAAGGTTAAAAGTAAGAGACTCTGAAGTCAAGATTTCTCCTACAGTTATTTGTACAAGTAGAACAGTAAAATACAAAACCTTCTTCTGCTCTTGGTAACAGCTCTTATTAACTGGGTAGTTCTCCAATCAGTCATTATTTTCAAAAGTTCTTTTTCTGGGTAAAGGAACTGCAAGGGGTTATATTTTGATCAATCTAGCTTTAAAAGATTTGACCAAATTAATCTTGATATTTACTATATTAACTCAAAAGAGTTTTAAAGGTTTGCAAAACTGAGTACAAAAATTACATCTAAAAAGATCTAATTCTAAAAACAAAGCTTCTAAGCCGATGCTAATCAGTGAAATGCAAAAACAGACTACAATGATCACCTATTTCATACATTCATTGGCGATCCCATAAAGAATCATTTTAAGAATTTAAAGTTTTTTTCTCATGAAAGTATACAGAAATATAGAATATATATTTAGAAGTACTCAGAGGAAGACATACAAAATTAAAATACACTTTAAAATACTGTTGCAGTTTTCACTTTCTACTCCTGAAACAGAAATAAGCCATTTTTCAGTAAGTGCATTTTTTCATGGAGAAAATATTTATTAGTTTTCAGTTGATCACATAATACAATTAATACACAATCATTCTAAAAAAGAAACGTATATTGTAATATTCATAAAATAAACACTGAAAAATATAGGACTGCATATTATGACAAGAAATATAAAAACTCTGAAAAGAAAATGCATCAAAATAAAAGTTTAAATAAACAAATCAGTTCACATTAATACACAAAAATTTTCACTTAGTGTTTAGTGGCATAAGATGAATAGAAATGCACTTACATTTCTTTTGCACACTTTAAGGAACAGTGCTATAATTTAATCAAAGCATGAGGATTAAGAGATTAAATCACTTTTCATCTTCAAAGTTGAAACAAAGAGCTAATAATCTCACAGGTCATCAACTGGTTTGCACTGTGATTCAAAGAACTCAACTAACTTAATTTCTGAGCAAATTCACTTTCACTTCCCTGAGTTCAATTTATGTATTTAAAACCAACTGTCTTATTAACATTCAATAAAAACAAGTCAGGAATAAAAAGCTATATCATTTTTAGAATTCAGAGCTCTCTGGGGGAAATTTTAGCTCAAATTGATCTTTAAACTTACTATTAAGTACTAACAAAAATTTGTTTATAATTAATAAGGAAAAAAGCAGTACTCAGAGATAGCCACGACAGACTAAAGGCCAGGTTATAATATAGCAAATGTGGGTTCTAAAACCTTTGATACTCCTGAAATATTTTAGTTGCTTCCTTAAGAATAACTATAGAATTTCTATTCTTAAAACTTATGCCAAATGAAATAAACTGGCAGCATCAGTTGACTTTTAAAAATGTAATAGCTTTTGACTGACCAGTTAATAGATATCAAGACAGAAGAAGAAACATTCTGATAGCTACTTCTATCAGTTATTTGATAGCTTGGATAACTATTCTGGAACACTTATTCACACGTATAGGAGTATTCTAATAACACCAACCACCTTTGCTCTGTAAACTGCTTTGTGACAGTTTATCATTATGCCTTCAGTGCAGAAAATACTTCAAGTTTAACATGTGTTTATTACTTCAAAAGACAAACCAAGCTACTTTGATCTCAAAAGAGATCTCTCCTGCTTCTCTGTTAGAATCTTTATTGATTTGACAAATAAACCTAAAGACAAGCAAAGATGAGCTACAAGAATATACCATAATATTAAAATAATTGTGGCATTATTAAAAAATTCACCCTTTATTTACTATTTCCTCTTAGTGTCAGGCAAGAAAAACTATTTCATTAAGTTTTTTGGACTTCCTATACTACTTTAAAAAAAAAAAGTCTGCCTACTTTTTTAAGGTGATTTTCAAACTCACAAATCTCTTAGTGAAATAGATACAGAGAGCCGCTTTTAAAAGAAAGAAGTCTCTCCAGCTTCCTCTATTTCAGTCTTCTGAATAGAAAGGAATATTTTCATGGCCATGTAAAATTCCAACTGAAAAGATTATTTCATTATTTTAGCCTTTCCATTTTCAGACCAAGAGTAAACCAGAGTAAAGTTTATAAATGACAAGATCAGGTGACTCGCTCATCCTTGTGTCTTCTAAACATATTGCATGGATCCATTCACCACTGCCTTCCAAACTGCAGGTGCTGGCATGTGTGAGAGATATCATCCATGAAGGCTCTGCTAGAAGAATTCCTTTTGTTGAAGAAGTATGATGTTTTACCAGTTGAAAGAAATCTGGGCAATTAAGAGAACAAATAAACCGGTCTCCCATTATCAAGATACCTGGAGTCACAGAAGGAATCCACCAAGGAAAAATGAAAACTTGCCAAAGTCAACAAGTTCACATTCTACCCATTGTAGATGATAAGAACTTCCTGGAATCAAATCCTACCCTTGGCATCAAAGAAACTAAGAGAAAAGCATCTTAATGCCATAGTAAAAATCTAGGAAAAGGCTCTTTTGCCACAAATAATTGTATTCCTAGGGACTAAAATACTATTTTTGAGTATATTAATCATAGCTTTCAGGGATATTATATCCTGAAACTTATATTCATTCATATTTATTTTATTAAAGAATGAAGCCTGGATTTGACAGTAAAACCGTAATAGTACTATTATTGCATCTTTTAAAAGATCTAATATGATGTCCTAATGTTTAAGGTAGGAAAAAGACCAAAAAGTTCTCACTAACAGGGTAGGATAACAACTAGACATCTTACTGTATAAATTAGATTTCCCAGATGTCCAGCTTGCCCAAAGATGAAATACAGAAAACTTTTAAATTACTAGAATATAAAAGAGCATTTAGAAGTTCACTAATGCCATAAAGGCAAAATTGGTAAACATCTCCTTTTTATAATTCCTGTGGACTACTCAGGCATTCACCAGACCATGTGCCCCAAATCATCTACTGCTTTAATTATCTGGAGAGAAAATTAAATAAATTTTAGGTCTCTTTTTTGAATGGGCACTAGTTAGCATTCTTAGAAAAGCAAACAGATTGCAGCCCCACCTGGTTCTTACATGAACCCAAGGAGTTTACCAACAAAATTAAATGGGCAATGGAAGGACACTCCAATCTATAAATAAACCCAAGTAAATAATGGAAAGCACCCACTTGTTTATTATCCTTTCCCACTCTCTCCAGAAGCTGGATATTCTGCCTCCAAGGGTTCAGTGGAGAAAGTGGACCCCTGACGTCAAAAGCTCTCCGTGGTCTTGGCTGTATCTGTGGTCTAGGATCACTCCTTGCACCTCTGGTAGGAGAGAAGCACTGAAATAGAGAGCTGAATATAGATTTAAGAAAAAATTCTTATTAAGAAATTACAGTCTCTGGTCATTTGAGTTTGTAAATGGCTTATCCTCAGGATAAAAAGGAGCTACCTCTGGGCATACTCTCCTTAGTAACTTTTTAATGTAAATTACAGAAGTCTGACACCACAAATGACTAACTCCAGTAACTGTTAAGAAAGGACCAGTATTGGTCTAAGCCATAATACTCTCTGTGACAGACCACTCAACTTCAATTGGAAGATCAAATCAAAAAATACTAAATTGTAACTGGCAACAAGATCATAGCTGTCTTAAAGGAAAAGGCACTTAACCTCAGATATATCAAAGGAGGAGTCCCAGTTAATTCTTCTGTCAAGAGATGATGATGAATTGAAAAGCAGAAACAGAAAAATCAAGCATATTAACAGGAATATTTCTAAACTTTGGGAATACCTAAGAAGCTGAATTTGTTATCAGTTTTCAAGTCCTTATTAATTTAAAGAATTAATCACACTACAGGCCCATATTATAGCAGCAATTACGAAACTAAACCTGCATTTCATCAACATTATGACTACTATCACTGAAAAGGTTTATTCCTCAAGTACCAGGAGGGCAGAATAGGAGACATAGATAATACAGACTCAAAATCTTTTTAAAATGCACACTCATTTTGCTTTGGGTCAAGAAGGACCAGAAATAATCATTTATGGCTATAATATAGAAATTAAATAAGATATACCCAAATAATAGATGATGGTAAAGAAACTAGAAAATAGTTAGCTTTATTATAGGAATAAGGCAAATAAGAGAAGGAAGTTCAAGCATCTGATCAAGGAAAAGCTGAAAGGAGAGTAAAGATAGGCAGATACATATTTAAAGTTACAGGGACTGAATGATAAATTTTAACAGGGTTGCCATTAGAAAACAGATCACTTATACTTTGTGGTACAGAGTGATGCATCCTATAAATTTCAGATCTTATTCTTAAATATAAAGGTGCTACATATCCCTGTTCTATGGAATACAGTCAGTCACAGTGTCCTATTTCTTGGGCATGTTATATTTTGGGATAAACTGAGAAAAAAAAAATGCTATCAGGTAACCTTCCTCTCATACCAACTGGTTATCACAAGGGTTCCTTACCTGTTTAGTGGAACGAGGATTGTGCTCTCTTGTTCTCTATCAACCAACCAACAAAGGTTATAGCCTCAGCACTAAGAAGGTAGCAACCAACCAAAGTTAGTTAGTATTTTAATGCCTTCACTTCCTCCTGGCTCTGTCAGCCAGTTTGGAAACATATCAAAAGCTGAAAAGGAATGGTTATTCCATTACCTAACAACATTTAGACTAAATATTTTTAAAAGCCTGAAGATGAAAAGAATGAACTAACCCTTCTGCTTAGAAACATATCCAATTCTTCACAAACAAGAAATGAAAACAGTTTAATCTAAGAAAACCTACGAATTTAACCATCAAATCCATAATTTCCAAAAACTAAAAGAAATAGAAAAGGAAATCTGAAAAAAGTCAAGGAAGTGAAATTGGCATCTAACAAGAGGTATCATATAAATAACTATGAATGTACTCTGTGTGCCCAAGTGGCAGTTACATTTTTTCATTTTAAGTTTCCAAGAGATTTTAAACCCTAAAGCCTTTTGGTTTTGAGGAGACTATATTTTTAAATTAGTAGGCTAAAAAAAGTGTTTTACAGTGTAACCACATTGAGGACGCATATGAGGAATGGTAACAGAAAAGGAGCACAAATTAGAAAAAAAAACAGAATAACTCAAGAAATGCAATCCAATTACTTATTTTCAAGAATTCAAAAAAAAAATTAACTAGATTAACAAACTATTCCACAGCTAGAATTGTTAATGGTTGGCTCTTTAATAGGTAAGGGCTTAAAATTAGTACATCAGAGCTATCTTATATACATTTGCATTACCTAATGATGCAAATAGTTGCTACAAAACTGATCTAAAAATTATTAAACAATCATCTCGAGTCTTTTCTAATCCAGCAATTCTCAACCTGTCAGTCTCAACCCACAGGAACTGTATTGAAGGGCCACAGTATTAGGAAGGTCGAGAACCATGAAAATTACCCAAGATTTCCAGATTAACAAAATAGTTTAAAACACTTAGAAATTGTAAATAGGATCTGATTTTCCAAATTTCCCATTTTCCTTCAGTTCTTGAATACTAACAAGTAATAATATCTGGCTGAGTGAAAATACAGGCAAAAAGAATTTTTTTTTTAAGTTTATAGTGCATTTCACTTTGAAAATGAAATATTAACTCCCAAGAAATCATGTCTTGATCAGATTAATATTGGGTTAAATTCAGAATGTCTCCTTCAGCAGGAGTTTTAAGTTAAACACCTCCAAACCTCTAATATATTTATCAACACATCACAGAATATGTATTAAAAATACAACAAAGTTGGATTTAAAAAACCAGATGTCTTTAAGTTAGGTTACATGGCAAGTCAAACATAAGAGGTGGCTGGAGAAATGGATCCATTTATAAACTTCCCCGAAAGTCAAATCACTTTCAGAACATAACTTCCTTACTCTGACTGAAGTACCAAAATATGAGATTCAGTATTTCATACACATACTCAAAAATGACTAAGTTAACACATTAGTAGAAATAATGTTGAAATCACTGGGAAGAACTGGTAACTCTTGCTTTAAGAGTTAATTTACAAGGACTCTAAATTTGATAATGTATCATTTATATAGAAAAACCTAAAGCTGCTTTCAAAATGAGGTTGTTATTCAAACAAGAGCAATTTGTGAGATTAATGATGGAGGCGCAAAACAATGATACAGTAGGACTTTGCCTAATCTATTTTAACAAACAGCATTCCTCTATGTGATACTGTAAGAGGGGAGAAAAATAAGCATTCCACTGCAGAACTTACAGAGCAACCACTAGAGAGTAAGTTTCAAACCAAAGCTAGCAAAATCAGCAATGCCACCTCAAATGGGTGTTACAGGTATAAATCCATCAGTAAAATATCATTTTAACATTTTTCATAAATGCTTAAATTTTTTAAGATTCTTACTGAAAATTCAGTTATAGTAAAATCAGAAACAATAAATTTAAGTATTTTATACGTAAATACCACTGAAAAAAATTCTCATGAGATGTACATCAAATTAGAGTATTTTCAGTATTTCTCCTAAATGTTAAATTATAAATAAGCATATAAGCTTATTCGTTTTAAGCATTTCTAATATCAAAGAATAAGGGAAGGCTACACATAATCGTTTTTAAGCAATGAACTAGCAATATACCATGTTTCTACAAAGACCAATTTCTACTCACTTGTGCTATAACTGACTAGTGTGAAGTCGAACTTGCTAGTATCAATTCTACACAAATTGAAGGCATGATGTAACATCTTCTTATTAAAACTAACGAAAAGAAACAACTCACATTCTATTTTTGAGCAGTTAATCTACTATAAAGGTTCTAAGGCACTTCTATCAGGGAAATGAATTTCTCACAAGTTCCTCTAAGTGCCCAAACAGTCCCAGCTGGCAGTAAGAAAAAAGGAAAGAACATCTTTAATAGAAGCAGTGTGTCTATCTCTAGCCCCTAGAAAAGTGCTTGGCACACTGGCTAGAGAATTCAGTAAATGTTTTTTTACAAATGAATGAAGTCTATTGATTAAGAAACAAAAAGAAAAGGAAAATTTTGTCAAGTGGCTAATATCTGAAGTAGATACTAAAAAGTTTAGTTGTCTAATCCTAAAGGAAACAAAAATATCAAAAGTATTACTTTCATGGATCTACCTCTTTTGGTAGATCAGCTTCAGAAGGTTTGGGTATGATCAGCAGACACATTAAAGGTATTACCCTGAGTTGGTTCAAATTCTAACCAAATCTTAACACCTATCATAGATTTTCTAATGTTCTTTTTCAGACATTTAAAAGTAATGAGAAAACATACCAAATCCTTCCAAACATCCAATTTCAAATTTTCAATTGCAAAAAATCAGAGATCGTGCCCAAAACAACAAAAACACATTCCTTGTAATTATTTAGCCAAAGTATTGTATCAACTCTGGAGGAAAAGATTATTTCTAAACCACAAATCTTGAATATACTGTCAAATAGGGATACAACTTTAAAAAATAAAATAGGGGAAAAAGCCTGGAATTGAAGGAACTGCTTGACTATCATAAAAATACAGTCATAAAGAACAATTTCTTAAAAGAAAAGAAAGTTATAATGAAATAACTATAAGAGTGTTTTTAAAAAGCTCACCATCCAAGCAAATTCCATTAACAATATATTTTCTCTTCATTCTTTTGGAAAATATTCCATCCAAAAATGTTATCTGGATTCAAGTTATTCCACTAGATTTAAATGTCAACTATTTATTAAATGACAAGCAACAGATAACCCCAATGCATCTCCTGCTCCACTAAAGTGTAAGTAGTAAAACTGATGAAAAAGAAACAACCTACAAAAAACATATTTTTGGAGCATTTAATCTACTACAGAATAATTTATACTGACTATAAAACATCTAAAAAAGCAGCCTCAGGGTCAAGAGGACTAAATACAAAAATGTTTACTTTGCCACTGACTCTTTCAAATGAAAAAGGCTGTGTGTTTGACCAAAAAGAAACCTAGTAGAAGCAACAAAGAAAATCTCTAAATTACTCAAATACTTTTTGTCATAATTAATCTATCCCTTTTTTTTGCCTCTTTAGTCTCTTCGTCACCTTTTATTTTATTTTGCCATTAAGAAATATTTTTGTTTTATAAATTAAGTTGCCATCATCTGTTTATGACAAGAAAAGTGATATCTCAGTTAACAACAAAAAGATGTTAAAAAACCACACTTAAAAGGCTGGATCAAGCAAGAGTCATCAATGGATATTCAAATTAATAGGGAGAAGTATGGTAAGAAACAGGATATTTATAGTCTCAAAATATTCCCTGCAAAGCAATTATTAATTACAAAGGGAAAAATAATAAGTCGATAGTTCAGAAACCTGGCAGATACCTCCTAATCAAATGATCAAGATGACATCACCAGTAACAGGATGAATCATTATCCTGTACCTCCTGATGTAATGCACTGACAGGGAAAAACTATCATTTCTGTGGCATCCTTGCCAAAAATGCATAATTTTAATCTGGCTGTGAGAAAACATCAGACAAGCACAAAATGAGGGCCAAACTACCTATCTAGTATTCTTCAAAAGTGTCAGTTGTGAAAGGCAAAGAAAAAATGAAGAACAAATCTAGACTGAAGGAGATTAAGAAGACATGACAACTGAATATAATTCTAGTTTCTAGATTAGATCCTAGACCAGAAAAAGATCATTTAGTAGATAAACCAAAATTCAAAAGGTTTATAGATTAGTTGGGATTAATTTCCTCATGTCTACATTTTACTATGGTTATATAACATATATAAATTTTAAAAAGCTGGGTGTCAGGTATATGGGAACTCTGCACATTATACTTTTGCAACTTGTGGGTTAAGTCCAAAACAAAACAAAAAATAGAACAAAAGGTCTTGAATAAAGTTTCAAACTGACACACCTACAGAATATCCACTGAGAAGTTAAGAAATATAAACCTGCATTCAGTAAAAAACCCAATCTTTCTTTAAAAACTAATTCTAGGCCAGGTGCAGTGGCTCACACCTATAATCCCAGCATTTGGAGAGGTCTAGGGAAGTCTAGGGAAGACAGCTTGAGCCCACAACCCCCTCTCCACTTGGAAAAAAAAAAAAAAAAAAAAAAGCTAGGCATGGTAGCACATGCCTATAGTTCTACCTACTCAGGAGGCTAAAACAGAAGGATCATTAAAGCCCAGGAGTTCGAGGCTACAGTGAGCTGTGATCCAGCCACTACACTCCAGCCCTGGGCAACAGAGCAAGACACAACACTACCTTAAAAAACAAATCCTAATGGAAACGATAGCCTGATGTCATTATGTCATGGTCTATAATAATAAAAGTAATCACATGGTAATAGGCCTATATTGTTTTTCTTTCTTTGATAACAGTTCTTTAAACAGATCTTTGGTTCAGAAAATATGTGAGATCAAAGACAAAACCTCGGCTCGGCGCCTGTGGCTCAATCGGCTAAGGCACCAGCCACGTACACCTAAGGTGGGGGGTTCGAATCCCCAGCCCGGGCCCGCCAAACAACAATGACGGCTGCAACCAAAAAATGGCCGGGCCTTGTGGCAGGCGCCTGTGGTCCCAGCTGCTTGGGAGGCGGAGGCAGGAGACTCGCTTGAGCCCAGGAGTTGGAGGTTGCTATGAACTGTGATGCCATGGCACTCTACCCAGGGGGATAGCTTGAGGCTCTGTCTCAAAAAAAAAAAAAATAAATAAATAAAGTGGAGACTGACTGCCTGTATTTGGTTATGTGATAGATTAAATATAGTAAAAATTCTTTGCCATTTCTCCCAGTGAGTAGAGTCCCTTCTCCTGGAGTGTAGTCTATATCTGCTTTAAACAACATGACATGGTTGAAATGTCACTGCTGTGCAACTTCCAAGACTAGACCTTAAGATCACCATGCTGTGAGATGGCCTGAGTCCCTGGAGAAACAGAGATTGCATAGAGGAGCACAGAAGCACTAAAAACATGCATGAATCCAGACTTAGAACTGAGTCCAGCCACCAGCTGGACACTCCCAAGTAAATGATCCCAGATAACATCACGTGGAGCAAAAAGACCTCCCAGCCAAGCCCTAGGTTCCCAGCCACAGAATTCTAAACACATTAAAAAATGCTGCTTGTTTTAACCTATGAAGTTTTGGGGTAACTTACTATGCAACTGCTTGTAGCTCCACCCCTCAGCTACAACACGTTACTACTACATTATTTAGTGATAGAGGACCTTGCAGGAAATAATCTCGATGACTCATAAACCCCCTTAGATAAATTAGAAATAAAATAATCAGCAGTCTGAATGAGAAGCAGCAGAGAGGGAATTCAGAGACCATGACTCAGTCTCTGTCTCTTTAAAGGAAAGTAGGGCTCCCTGTCATAAAGCAGGCACTGACTTTATTAATAGAGCAGCTCACGTGATTAGGCTAATGTTCCTATATTCCACCTCCTCAACCACACCTCCTTCTTCCCCCCTTCACTGCCAGCAACAACAACACCACAAACTCCTTGCTTGAGATTTATTCTGTAAGTATTGACACATGAATCATCCAAATCAAAGGACATTTTCAAGGAAATGAATTTAACTAAAAACCACCTTTCAAAGGTTTCACCTGGCTTTCTTGACCTTGATAAACAAGGAAATGCAAAAAATGTCAAGGACATCTATCTGATCAATTCTAGAGTGAACTCCCTGGAATGTCCCCCTTTCCCTATGGATGGAAGGAGCATAAGGATTAGGTGATGGACGTGGGTTCTAGCATGGAGGTAATTGATTCCTACTCCCAGGAGCCTCAATAATGTTTGTGGGTTTGAGTAGATCTCAGATTCCCCATTCAACAATTATTTGTTAAACTACTAAAATAGGCAAAAAAAAAAAAAAAGTCAAAAATCTATACCCTCTTAGAGCTTACATTTCCACTGGGGAGAAACAAACTATAAATGGTATGTTATGCTGAAGATGATAAATTCTTTGGAAATAATACAACATGGTGAGGAGGAGCAGTAACAGAGGAAGAAGGCAGTCGGCAGCACAGAGCAGCCCCAGACCTGCTAGGGAAGACCTCAAGGAGAAGGTGATGTTTGCACAAAGCCCAGGAGATGAGGGAACAAGCCCTGTGGACAACTGAGGGAACGTAAGAGTAGAGGTCCTGAGGGGGGAGATGCTTCACGAGTTTGAAAAATAAGATTACTATGGCTGTCAAGGAGTGAGGCTGTGACTAGTAGGAAATTAGGTGCTTAAAGGGCCACAAGAGGAGCTGATGGGGAAGCCTTTAGCCATTATACAGTTTGGGCCTTCCCTCCCTTGGGAGTGGGAGCCCTTGAAAAGTTTTGAGCAGAGGAATAATGTATTCTGATGTGCTTTTTGACAGGACCACACCACACCCGCCTCTGAATTGAGAGTAGACTTGTGGGGGTCATGGGTACAAGCAGAGCATGTACTGGGACCATCTCAAGGAGAGATGCTGACCAGGGCCTATTTCATTTTCCTACTGTGAGGTTATCTTAAATAAATGGCAGGTAAGACTTAGGGAAAGGAGGAGGGTAATGAGTGACTTTGCTTGGTTTTCTTTGACATTTGTAGCCTGCCCCTAGCTATGGCTGGAGGCTGGACCTGCTGACTTTTCCTGGAGGTCATGATGGTTGCAATGATGGTAGTGAGGGAGAAAGGAAGGCCATTTGCTTTCTTTCTTCCAAGCTTGTTGGCAAGTGCTCGTTGCCAAGGAGTGGCTAGTTGCCTAAGGGAAATCTGATCCTGGCTAGATGTACATTTTGGGGAGATCCGTGATTGTGCACATTTCAAAAAGAAAACTCAGCTAGCTAGCCAATAATGGCTGAGTTTTACAGACTGAAAATACTTCCTGACTAGGAGGGCTGGCATCCAGATCCTTCCAAAAGGGTGCAGGCAGGAACTCGCAGAAGGGACATGCTGCAGGACACACAGGCCAGAAGGGGACTAAATTCTCCTGGGCTTCTGATGTTCCCTTGTCACCTCCCTTACACATGATGCATGGAAAATCCAGTGCCTGCTTCATGCAAGGAAGTGTTCATTGGATATCATAAGGGGAATTGTTTGGAAGGATTGGGTGCTGAACTGAATTCATCCAGGACACACATCAAATACCTGGAGTGAAGGGATTACCAGGTGACTTGCCTTATTCCTCTGAATATGCAATCACTGCCAAAACCTACTTCATCAAGGGCTTTTATTGATAGTGGTTTGGCCAATCAAAGTTTGCTAAAGTTTATACAGTCCAGGAGGAACCCTATGGATTTTTTTTTTTTTTGAGACACAGTATCACTCTATGTCCTGAGTAGAGTGCTGTGGCACATCATAGCTCACAGCAACCTCAAACTCTTGGGTTCAGGATATCTTCTTGCCTTATCCTCCCAAGTAGCTGGGACTACAGGTGCCCAGCACTACACATGGCTAGTTTTTCCATTTTTAGTAGAGGTAGGGGTCTCAATTTTGCTCAGGCTGGTCTCAAACTCAAGAAATATACTCACCTTGGCCTTCTAGAGGGCTAGGATTACAGCCATGAGCCCAACCTGGACATTTAAATTTTAATAAGTAATCTATAATATTCTCCACTGTCCCTTATCTATACGTTTAACCTCCTACTTTCCTTTTCCCTTCCCACTTCCTAGCCCCATCAACTTCCAAGGCTCTCACTGTTTCTTTTAACACCTTTTAGGCATCTCCTATGTACCCAACACTTAACTCAGCTCTAGATGTTCAGAGATGAATAATTTAAGGTCCCTACCCTTCAACTGTATTTGTCCTAAGAAGTAAAGGGATCTGTGCAGACCCACACTGTTAACAGGGCTGCCACAAAGGACCCCAAAGAGGGGATAGAATAGCCTCTGAATTGGGTCTTACAGGGTGAGGTAAAAAGAGAAATATATTCATGGTAGAGGAAATATAGCCAATAATCTCAACTGGCAACCTCCCCCAAAGTGTATAACCTCTAAGTTTATGTAAATTTTATTGATAGAAAAGATGTGTAGCACATAATTTATGAATAATACTGAAATATGCAATACTTGTTGCAAATTCCATTTAGCTGATTAACTCTTAAAAAATGCTTTCAGGGAGGAAGAGGGGCAAGATGGCCAACTGGAGCCAGCTTTTGACAGAAGCTCCCATCCAGAAGGAAGGATAATGATCAGAAAGTACCCAATAAAGCTGACGACTGGGAGTTGAGGCGAGAGAGAATAGTGATAACTGCACATCATCTCTGCTGAGGTAAGCTGTGACTCCAAGAAAGCAAATTTCAGGTACAAAACTCATCCCAAAGGAAGTGTCTGTCCCCTTCCCCAAGAGAGTTTTTTTTTTTTTCTTTCTCACTGTAGGTTTTCTACAGGCAAGCGGTGAACTGAGGACCTCTTGTCTTACCCCACGGAAGAGAGTTGTAGAAAGTGGGGACTACTTCTCCAGAGGGACCCTGCCGTGACCCTGCGCACTCTCTTGCCAGGCATGAAAGTTGAACTAATGTTTTCTCTGCCATTTTAACTTCCAGTCCACCCTCCACCCCACTACCTGACAGTCCAGAAGACTACTCCCTGCAGAGACCAGAATGTCTGTGGTTCATTGCCTGGTCCAGGCACTGCAAGGACCATGGTAGAAAAGCTACACTGTAACAGTGAGCCCAGCAGTAGTGCAGACAAAGGGAGAGAGGCTGTAGAGCTTGACTCTGCAAAAGTGCGAACTAGCTGCAGGAGGAGGGTTACAAGCCCTGCCCTTCGCCCTGCTAGAGCCACCCGTCACACACCAGAGTTGCTGGGTCCCACCCTGCCAGAGCCACATGCCCTATGCTCCACCCAGCCAGAACCACTGGCTGCGCACTCCTACCAGAGCCATATGCTGCATGCCCCTCCCTCCCAGAGCCGCCACATGCCCCACCCTGTTGGAGCTACATGCCCCCCACTCTGCCCAGCCAGAGCCACTCACTGTGTGCTCCACCCTGCTAGAGCCACCATACACCAGCCTTGCCAGAACTGCGTGCCACTGCCCCACCCTGCTGCTGGAGCCATGCACCCCAAGCTCCTGGAGCTGCCACTACAGCCTCCTCCCTGGCCGTTGGAGCCACCTGGGAGCTGTGCAGGGACACCTCAAATGAAGATTCAGCAACAGTAGAGAGATCCCACTGGGGTCTAATCTTGGAAAGACCCCTACCAAACTCTGAGGACTGCCAGATGAAGCCAGACCACACCCTATAAGGATACCAGTGCTGCAGAGTGGCTGGGGCAAAGGCACAGTGGCTGAGGGAGAAAAATCATTTGCTAACTTGTTATCTTCAGGTTCAGACTAACTCAGGTGGAACACTCCCCAGTTGCTGTTGAGTACCTGAGGCAGGCAGGCCTCAGCTCCCCCAGCTGGCTGGTGGCAGAGGGTGGTGCCTGGGCAGAGGGGCCATTGACTTTCCTTTGACTCTGGCAGGTGCAAAGCCCTGGCACATGTGCTTATTGGAGGGAGCAGGACCACAGCCCCGTAGGGTTACCAGTGACTGAGTGTGAAAGAGGCTCAAGGTAGGAAAAGAGACACTAGCCCACTGGTCCAACTCTGCTACTGGGCAGGCCTTTCTGACTCCAAAGAGCACCAGAGCAAGCAACATTTGAGCAGCCCGTAGACCTCTGCTATCTATTTGCTGGAGACCTTTCGAATTCTCCCACTTGAGAGTTGGTACTGACTGGGTCAATTGGTTTGGAACGCCTAACATGGGCCAATCACCCAAGGACACTCTTGGGTGGTACCCTGGTTGTGTAGCAACTGGAAGGGTTGATTTTCCTCTTTCAGTTGTTGCCCATGGGGGGCAGGGTGTCTTAGTTGCTTGTATTTCTTCACAGCTGAGACTTCAACCCAGAGTCACTGTTCTACTAGGATTGGACAAAGACCAGCTGAATATAAGATAGAGCCACCTAACCCCACTACACCAAACAGGTCCCCATAGCCTTATACCATAATGCTGTACAAGTTCTTTGCAAAACTGTAGAGGGAAAAGCTACAGTCACCAGTCCCAGATTCTTGGCAAAGGGCTAGTTAACCACAACTCAAGGAGCCCCCAATCCAATTTCACCTTGCCTGCCCATCTGGCCAAATGGTGAAAAATAAGCATGGGGCAGAATCAGTGGAAAAACTCTGGCAGCATGAATAATCAGAGTAGATCAACTCCCCCAAGAAATGACAAAACAGACACACCAGATGATCCCATTCATAAACAAATGGCTAAGATGTCAGAAATT
This sequence comes from Galagoides demidoff, assembly GCA_963574575.1. Lineage (NCBI taxonomy): Eukaryota > Metazoa > Chordata > Mammalia > Primates > Galagidae > Galagoides > Galagoides demidoff. The sequence continues at coordinate 27,836 of CAUYQV010077957.1, forward strand.
GAGTTGAGAATTTGGATGGCAACTAAGATTAATAGAATGTAAGTAAAGATAGAATTAGAATTTCAAGGAGTAATTCAAAAGTTGTCTCAAGAATTCAATGAATTCAAAGACAAAATCACCAAAGATTTTGACACATTGAACAAGAATTTGCAGTCCTCAAAGTTCTGAGAAATACAGTAGAATCCCTGGGTAACATGTCCCTCTCTGACATTGAAGACAATGCTTTTGAATGCTCCCAAACACTCAAAGAGGAAAAGAAGTGGAGAAAAAAAATGGACCATTCCCTGAGAGAAATGTGGGACCACTGCAAAAGAGCAAACATTCGCCTTATAGAAATCCTTGAAGGAGAAGAGGTTGCTTTGAAAGGCCCAGATGCTCTATTCTAAGATTAAATAGAGGAGAACTTCCCAAACATGGCAAGAGATTCTGATCCAGATAGCAGTTTCAGAACTCCAGCATGACTCAATCCAAAATAAAACATCTTCTAGACACATTATAATTAACTTCACCAAAGTTAATATGAAGGAGAAAATTTCACAAGTAGCCAGACATAAGAAAACAATAACCTACAAGGGAAAGAATATTAGAATGACTGCAGATCTCTCTGCTAAAACTGTTCAAGCCAGAAGAGGATGGTCATTGACCTTTAACCTCCTAAAACAAAATAACTTTCAACCCAGGATCCTGTATCCAGCTAAACTGAGTTTCATTTATGATGGAGTAATTAAATACTTCAATGACATTCACATGTTGAAGAAATTTGCTATAACTAAAGTAGCTCTCCAGGATATTCTTAGACCTATCCTCCACAATGACAAGCACAATGCTCTACCACCAAAGTAAACTCACTCAGAAACTTTTGATCAAATTTCAACTTCCACAGTGGTAAAAAGATTAAAAATGTTCACTGGACTTTTGAAAAACTAGATACCCAAAATTCTACCAGGCTTATCAATATTCTTAATTAATGTGAATGGCTTAAACCGTCCTCTAAAGGGGCACAGGTTGACTGACTGGATACAAAAACTCAGGCCAGATATCCACTGCATACAAGAATCTCACCTTATCTTAAAACATGAATATAGACTCAGGGTGAAGGGATGGTCATCTATAATTCAGGCAATGGAAACCAGAAAAGAAGCAGATGTTGCAATTTTATTCACAGATACAATAGACTTTAAGTCAACCAATGTAAGGAAAGATAAGGATGGTCACTTCATATTTGTTAAGGGTAACACTCAACATGATGAGATGTCAATTATTAGCACCTAAGCAGAATACACCTCAATTTATAAGAGAGACTCTAACAGACATGAGCAACTTGATTTCCTCCAGCACCATAACTGTTGGAGGTTCTAACACTCCTTTGGCAGTGTTGAGTAGATCTTCCAATAAGAAACTCAGCAAAGAAATGTTAGACTTAAATTTAACCATTCAACAATTGAATTTAACAGTCATCTACAAAATATTCCATCCTAACAAAACTGAATATACATTCTTCTCATCAGCCTATGGAACATCCTGCAAAGGTGATCACATCTTATGTCACAAGTCTTACCTCAGCAAATTTAAATGAATAGAAATTATTCCATGTATTTTCTTGAACCATCATGGAATAAAAGTTGAACTCAGTAACAACAGGAATCTGCATACTCATATAAAATAATGGAAACCTTATGCTGAATGATAGCTAAGTCATAGATGAGATTAAGAAGGAAATTACCAAATTTTGGGAACAAAACGATAATGAAGACACGAATTACCAGAACCTCTGGAATACCCCAAAGGCAGTCCTAACAGGGAAATTTATAGTGTTGCAAGTCTTCCTCAAAAAAAAACAAAAAAAGAGGAAGTCAACAACTTAATGGGACATCTCAAGCAATTAGAAAAGGAAGAACATTCCAACCCCAAACTCAGCAGAAGAAATAAATAACTAAAATTAGAGTAGAATTAAATGAAATTGAAAACAAAAAAATTATACAACAGATCAATGAATCAAAAAGTTGTTTTTTTGAAAAGGTCAATAGAATAGATAAACCTTTGGCTAACCTAACAAGAAATAAAAGAGTAAAATTCCTAATTTCATCAATCAGAAATGATAAAGGCCAAATAACAACAGACTCCTCAGAAATTCAAAAAATCCTTAATGAATGTTACAAAAAACTCTATTCTCAGATATATGAAAATCTGAAGGAAATAGACCAATACTGGAAAACACACCACCTTCCTAGACTTAGCCAAAAAGAACTGGAAATGTTGAACAAGCCTATATAAAGTTCTGAAATAGCATCAACTATAAGAAATCTCCCCAAAAAGAAAAGCCTGGGACCAGATGGCTTCACATTAGAATTCTACCAAACCTTTAAAGAGGAACTAGTAACTATATTACTTAACCTTTTCCAAAACACAGAAAAAGAAGGAATACTTCCCAACATATTCTATGAAGCAAATATCACCCTGATCCCCAAACCAGGAAAAGACCCAACAAGAAAAGAAAATTATACACAAGTATCACTAATGAATATTGATGCAAAAATATTCAATAAGATCCTACCAAACAGAATCCAGCAACACATCAAACAAATTATACATCATGACCAGGTGGGTTTCATCCCAGGTCTCAAGGATGGTTCAATATATGTAAATCTATAAATATAATACATAACATAAACAGAATAAAAAGCAAAGATCATATGATTCTCTCAACTGATGCAGAAAAAGCTTTTGATAATATCCAGCATCCTTTCTTGATGAGAATGCTTAAGAAAATGGGTATAGAAGGGACCTTTCTTAAACTAATAGAAGCCATCTACAGCAAACCCACAGCCAATATTGTACTGAATGGAGTTAAATTGAAATCCTTTCCACTCAGATTGGGAACCAGGAAAAGTTGCCCATTGTTTCCACTGCTTTTTAACATTGTAATGGAAGTCTTAGCCATTGCAATCAGGCAAGAGAAGGCAATCAAGAGTATCCAAATAGGATCAGAGGAGATCAAACTGTCATTCTTTGCAGATGATATGATTGTATATCTGGAAGACCCCAGGGACTCAACTACAAAACTCCTAGAAATGGTCAAGGAATTCACCAGCATCTCAGGATACAAAATCAATACTCACAGGGCAGTGCCTATGGCTCAAAGGAGTAAGGTGCTGGCCGCATATGCCAGAGGTGGCAGATTCAAACCTAGCCTTGGCCAAAAACGGCAACAAAACAAAACAAAACAAAACAAATATCAATACTCACAAATCAGTAGCATTTATATATACCAATAATAGTCAAGGTGAAAAAACAATCAAGGACTCTATTCCCTTTACAATAGTGCCAAAGAAGTTAAAATATCTGGGAGTGTACCTAACAAAGGACATGAAAGATCGCTATAAAGAGAACTATGAAACTCTGAGAAAAGAAATAGCTGAAAATGTTAACAAATGGAAAAACATACCATGCTCATGGCTGGGAATAATCAACATTATTAAATTGTCTATCCTACCCAGAGCAATCTACAGATTTAATGCAATCCCTATTAAAGCACCTCTGTCATACTTTAAAGATCTGGAAAAATCAGTACTTCATTTTATATGGAAACAGAAAAAAAAACCTTGAATAGCCAAGACATTACTCAGAAATAAAAACAAATCAGGAGGAATCACACTACCAGACTTTAGACTATACTATAAATTTATAGTGACCAAAACAGTATGGTACTGGCACAAAAATAGAGAGGTAGATGTATGGAACAGAACTGAAAACCAAGAGATGAACCCAGACACTTATCATCATTTGATCTTTGATAAGCCTCTCAAAAATATAAATTGGAGGAAAGATTCCCTATTTAACAAATGGTGCTGGGTGAATTGGCTGGCAACTTGTAGAAGACTGAAACTGGACCCACACCTTTCTCTTCTAACAAAAATTGACTCTCACTGGTTAAAGGACTTAAACTTAAGACATGAAACTATACAAAATCTTAGAGAGAGTGCAGGGGAAACACTTGAAAAATTTGGCCTGGGAGAATACTTTATGAGGAGGAGCCCCTGGGCAATTGAAGCAACATGATCAAACTAAAAAGCTTCTGCACTACCAAGAATACAGTAAGTAAAGCAGACAGTCCTCAGAATGGGAGAGGATGTTTGCAGGTTATATTTTCAACAAAGGTCTAATAACCAGAATCCACAGAGAACTCAAACATATTAATAAGAAAAGAACAAGTGATCCCATTTCATTGTGAGCAAGAAACATGAACAGAAGCTTCTCTGAAGAAGACAGGCACATGGTCTATAGACACCTGAAAAAATGCTCATCATCTTTAATCATTAGAGAAATGTAAACCAAAGCCATTGTGAGATATCATCTAACTCCAATAAGAGTAGCCCACATCACAAAATCCCAAAACTACAGATGTTGGCATGGATGTGGAGAAAAGGGAACACTTCTGCATTGCTGGTGGGAATGCAAGCTAGTATGTTCCTTTCGGAAAGAAGTTTGGAGAACACTCAGGAATCTAAATGTAGACCTACCATTTGATCCTGCAATTTCTCTACTAGGTATATATCCAAAAGACCAAAAATCCCTTTGCAACAAAGATATTTGTGCCAGATTGTTCATTGCAGCTCAATTCATAATTGCCAAGTCATGGAAGAAGCCCAAGTGCCCATCAACCCATGAATGGATTAATAAATTATGGTATATGTATACCATAGAATACTATGCAGCATTAAAAAAGAGGGAGACTTTACTTCTTTTATGTTTACATGGATAGAGCTGGAAAATAATCTTCTTAGTAAAGTATCTCAGGAATGGAAAAAAATATCCAATGTACTCAGTACTACTAGGAAACCAATTTATAATCACCCACACTTTCAAATGAAAGATGAATCACAACTATAGCCTAGGATGAAGGAGGGAGGGGGAAAAGAAGAGAGGGGGGTGGTTCAATAGAGGGAGGATTAGGGGTGGGACCATACCTATGGAGCATATTGCAAGGGTACATAAATGAGGCGAAAGCTATGTTAATTAGTAGGATGTAAGCACTCCAATTTGTACAAATAATCAACACATTGAATCCCACAAAGGCATAAATATACTCATGATCTATGTATATATAACTTAATTTTTTAAAAAATGCTTTCAGTAATTTTGCTGAACTCTTGTATACACAGCCAACCTATGATTGCAATTGACAAGTAAGTACGGCTATGGTATAGGTATGTTGGTTGATATCATTGTTTACATTAATAAAATAAAAGTAAGACTGTCAGAACTTCATTCAGTCTCAATAACATGAACAAATACAATTGTTTTGCAGGTTCAGTTAATAGTTTCAAATACAGAAGAATATTTCCTCTAATTTTTGTGCTGTTTATAATATAACAGCTATAGACATGACACTTAAATTGCCTGTATTATTATTAACATTTTCTGGGCATATGGTTCATGCCTATAATCCTAGTACTCAGGGAGGCTGAGGCAGGAGTATCCCTTGAGATCAGGAGTTCCACACCAGCCTGAGCAAGAGGGAGACCTGTCTCTACTTAAAAAAAAAAAAAAAAAAACTAGCCAGATGTTGTGGCAGCCATATGTAGTTCCAGCAACTCAGGAGGCTGAGGCAAGAGGAGGATCACTGGAACTCAGGAGTATGAGGTTGCTGTGAGCTATGATGCCACAGCACTCTACCCTGGGCTACAGAGTGAAACTTTCTCAAAAAACAAAACCAAATTTCTCCATCGTTTTTAAAGTATCAACAACACAGTAAAATAAACCCTGATTTGTATCATTTGCTGATTTCTGTGTTGTAACTGCACACATTGTGGCCAATTTCAAGCCACTAGTGTCACAAAGAGACACATAGTAGCAAGTTATCATACAGTATTTCCAACATGCACACACAGTAAACGGGAATAACTTTAAGAGCATACGCAACAGTAAAAAGTAGTGAAACAATTAGAATGTGATGAGTGTATTTATTACCTTTGTTTCTGGTATAATTTAACAATGAATTAATATAATTTAATTTTTAACAATGGCTGTTTTTAACAACTATCTCACAAAATTCCTGGAAATTGAACAATGGGCTCTCATGAGCCTGTTCAAGCTGTCTTCGGCCCTAAGGATTCTAGCACACAGTAAGAATTCAATAAATGACAGTCAATGTTTTTTCCTTTATTCAGGAACAAAAAATAGAAATGGATTAGCTAAAGTGGGTAAAATAATGATTGGCATGAATCCATGAAGAAAGGGCTTTCCACAAAGCATTGCTAATGCTTGACCCTCTTCTGTCTGAGTGCTTTCAGTGTCATTTTCTTCCAAAAGTGTCAGGCCTGCTTTGCTCTGTGAGGGGGAAAAGGCTCCGTGGAATGACCCACATGTGTCAGTCTTTCTCCTGAGCAAGCTGAGCGTGATGGGCCTCCCCACAGAGCAGATAATGCTCCAGCTTTGTGTCCAGACAACAGCGTTCACCCCTACCTGACCTCACACACTGGGTCAAGTGACACTGAAAAATTGTCTCCAGTGGCTCAGCCATCTCCATGCCCAGCAAGATCTGGAAATGTTTGTGACTTTGCCACAAAGAGCACTTCTAAGGTGTCAATCAGGAAAAACACTCCCTCCTTCTGAAATATATGTGGCAAAACCTATGGAGAGTAAGTGGCTAACATGGAAATAACAAAAATCAGTATGTTTCCTGACAGCAGCTTGGGTTCTGAAATGCACGTTGCTAATCTCTGTGAGCTGGTGCTTAGCTCCCCAAGACACGTCCACCAAGCATCAGTGTGCTTGCTCTCAGGATGGCAGAGGACCAAAGTGTTTTTAGGGATGGTCCTACGTGTTTTGTAAAATGTGGTAGCACCGTTCACTTGGAAACCACAACAAGCCTTCTGTTGCCTACAGGCTGGAAACTGGGAATAGGTCAAGAGAAACAGAGGGAGCTCAGGGGAAGGCATACTCAGAAGTTAGGTGAAGAAATGGCCACCTGTTCCACCTTCTTTCTCAAGGGCCACAAGGAGATTGCAGGAAGACCAGCCACACTGGACAGCTATTATACTCTCTGTCCCATCACTGTTTCTATTGTTCTGGATCTTGCTTTCCATTTTCTAAGAACCAAGCCACATGGTGTCCTTAAGAGCCACTAGTTTGTGCAACATTATCCTGTTCCACTTGCTCCAAGTTATCAATTCAAAGGTGGGCATCATCCCAATTTAGGCTAATCAATGACTCAGGGGCCTCAGAAAAGGGATGAGTCTCTTTGCAGTCTGCTGAACCTACTACATATAAAACTCGGGTCTCGGCCAGGCACGGTGGTTCATGCTTATAATCCTAGCACTCTGGGAGGCCAAAGTGGAAGGATTGCTTGAGCTCAGGAGTTTGAGACCAGCCTGAGCAAGATTGAGGACCCCCCCCCCACTAAAAATAGAAAAATTAGGTGGGTGTTATGGTAGGCATCATCCCAGCTACTTGGAAGGCTGAAACAGCAGGATTGCTTGAGCCCGGGAGTTTGAGGTTGCTGTAAGCTAGGCTGACAAAATGCCATTCTAGCCTGGGGCAACAGAATGAGATTCTGTCAAAGAAAGAGAGAAAGAGGGAGAGAGGGAGAGAGAGAAAGAGGGAGAGAGAGAGAGAGAGAGAGAGGGAGGGAGGAAGGAAGGAAGAGGTGAAAGTGTCTTTTTGCAATTATTAGAGAAAAAGCTTTTACCTTTTCCCCATTCAGTATGATGTTAGCTGTGAGTTTATCATATATTATCATTTATCAAGGCCTTTATTGTTTTGAGTTATGGTCCTTCTGTGCCTAATTTGTTGAGAGTTTTTATTATAAAGCAGTGCTGAATTTTTTTTTTTTTCAGGCCAGGTTTGAAACCATCATCTCCAGTATATGGGGCCGGTGCCCTACTCCTTTGAGCCATAGGTGTGCCTGTGGTGTTGAATTTTTTCAAATGCTTTTTCTTCATCTATTGAGAAGATCGAATAGTTTTTTATTCTTTGTTCTGTAGTGAATCATGTTTATTGATTTGTGTATGTTGGCCCATCTTGCACACCTGGGTTAAATCCCACCTGATTGTTGTGTATTACCTTTTTGATGTGCTGTTGACTGAGTCTGCTATTATTTTTTGAGGATTTTTGTATTTATGCTCACTGGCACTATTGACCTGCAAGATTTTTTTTAATTGTTGTTGTGTCCTTGTCTGGCTTTGCTATCAAGGAAATGCCAGCCTTATAGAATGAGTTAGGGGGAATTTCCTCCTCTTCAACATTTTGGAATGGTTTGAAGAGGATCGGTATTGTTTCCTATTTATATGTGCAGTACAAATTACACAGTGAATTCATCTGGTACTGAGCTTTTCTCGGTGAGAAACTTTTTATAACTGGTTCACTCTTGCTACTCATTACTGATCTGTTCAGATCTTCTGTCTCTTCCTGATTCAATCTTGGAAGACTGTATATTTGTGGAATTTATTCATTTCCTCTAGGTTTTCCAGTTTCTTACCAGATAGTTGTTCATAACAGTCTTGAAGAATCTTTTGTATTTCTGCAATATCAAATGTAATGTCTTTTTTTTCATTTCTGAATTTGTTTATTTGGGTCTTCTATCTTTTTAGTTGAGTTAGTGGTTTATCATTTTTGTTTATCTTTTCAAAGAACCATTTTCATTTTGTTGGGTTCTTTGCATTGTGTTCTTTAATCTCTATTTTATTTAGTTCTGCTTTGATGTTTATTGTTTCTTCCTTTCTGCTAATTTTGGGTTGGTTTTTTTCTTGCTGTTTTTTTTTTAAGTTCTCAGAGATGCATTGTTATTTTAAATCTTTCTACTTTGTTGATGGAGGCATTTATTGCTGAAGCTTCCCTTTTAGCACTGCTTTTGATGTGTCCTACAGATTTTGTTATGTTGTGTTTTCATTTTCATTGGTCCCAGAAATGTTTTTATTTCCTCCCAAATTTCCTCATTAAACCAATGGTTGCTTAGGATCACGTTTTTTAATTTCCATGTATTTATATAGTTTCCAAAATTGTTCTCAGTATTGCTTTTTAGTTTTATTCCATTGTGGTCTAAAAAGATAGTATAATTTCAATTTTTTAAAATTTGTTGAAATTTCCCTTGTGGTTTAGCATGCAGTCAATCCTGAAGACTGGTTCATGTGCTGATGAGAAGAATGTGAATTCTGCTCATGAGAAGTTGTTGATAAAATAGTCTATAAATGTCTGCTAGGTCCATTTGGTCTAAGTCCAGTTTAAGTCCAATGTTCCCTTGTTGGTTTTCTATCTAAATGATTTAATGTTGAGGGGGAGATGTTGAAGTCTCCCACAATTGTACTGGAGTCTTTCTTTAGATCTAAGAATATTTGCTTTATGAATCTGGGCACTCCAGTGTTGAGTGCATATATATATTTAGAATTGTTAACTTGATGACAATATCTTCTTGCTAACTTGATATCTTCTTGATGACATGATGCTTTGTCATAATATAATGACTGCAAGAGGCAGGATCTCACCTAATGTGCACATAGTGAGGGTGTATAATATGCCACCTGGGTGAGGGGCTCTTTTATAACTGGAACATTACCCTGGAAGTGAGAACAATGTAACCTAAAAATGTGTACCCTCATATTAATTTGAAATTAAATGAAGACTTTCTTTGTCTTTCTTCCTTTTTTGACTTAACCTCTGTTTGATATGATATGTGTATAGCTATTCTTGCTCACATTTGGTTTCCATTTGATGGAATATCTTTTTCCATCTCTTACTTTGAGTCTATATGTGTTTTAACATATGTTTCTTATCTAGACAGCACATACTTGGATCTTTTTAAAAAATCCATTTAGCCAGCCTATATCTTTTAAGTGGAGAATTTAATCTCTTTACATTCAGGGTTATTATTGATATGTGAAGTTCTGTTTCTGTCATATTGCTAATTGCTTTCTAGTTGTTTTGTATATTCTCTGTTCCTTTTTACTCTCTTTTGGATGGTCCTTATGGTTGCTGATTTGCTATGGTAATACAATTCAAATCTTTTCTCTTCCACATTTGTATAATTGCTTTACTGGTCAGTTTTACATTTTTGTGTGTTTTCATGGTAAATTTGTCCTTTTGTTTCCAGGTTTAAGCCTTTCTTGAGTATTTCTTGTAATGCTGGTGTAGTGGTGATCAATTCCCTCAACATTTGCTTCATCTAGGAAAGACTTTTTTGCTCCTTTACTTATGAAGGATAATTTTGCTGGATATAGTATCCCCAGTGGCAGGATTTTTTCTTTCAGCACTTTGAATCATTCTATTCTCTCCTGGCCAGTCAAGTTTCTACTGAGAAATCCACTGTTTAGTCTGATGGGAGCTCCTTTACAGATGATCTAAACGTTTTCTCTCTTTAGAATTTTTTCTTTGTCACTGACCTTAGAAAATGTAATTATAACATGCCATGAAGGAGATATTTTTTCATTGTTTCTGGGGATCACATAGCCTCCCATATCTTGTTGTCTAAATGTCTTGCCAGAATTGGGAATCTATTATTTCATGAAATAGGTTTTTGAACCCTTTGGTTGTTTCTTCACACTCAAGGATACAAATAATTGAATTATTTGGTCGCTTTATGGTATTCTCTATATCACAAAGATTTGGGGGTTTTTTTATTTTTTCTTTATTTTTGTTTAACTGGGTTATTTTGAAAGATCTGTCTTAAGTTCAGAATTTCTCTCTTCTGCTTGATCTGTCTATTGTTGAAGCTTCTTAGTGTATTTTGTATTTCATTCAAGGAGTTCTATAGTTCCAGAATTTTCATTAATTTTTTAATGATATTTATCTCTTTGGTAATTTCTCATTCATATCCTAAATTGTTTTTCCAATTTCTTTGTATTGTTTCCCAGAAAAATCTTGTATTTCAATGAGCTTTTTAGTCTCATAATTTTGAATTCCTTTTCTGAGCTTTTGTGAATTTCTTTTTGATAGGTATCTTTTTTTTTTAAACGTTAAAATTTTTTTTTTTAGTTTTTTTATTAAATCATAGCTGTGTGCATTAAAGCAATCACAGGTACAGTGTGGTGTTTTCACATACATTTTGAAATGTTCTCATCAAACTGGTTAACGTGGCCTTCATGTCATTTTCTTTGTTATTGAGTTAAGACATTCATACTCTGCTGATAGGGATCTTTTACTAGAGAATTATTGTGTTCCGTTGCAGGTATCACATTTCCTTGCATTTTCATATTTCCTGTGTCCTTACACTGATATCTGCTCTTCCAGTATAACATTCGCTCCTTTCAGTTTTTGAACTTGCTTTTGTAGAGGAGGACTTTTTCTTGAACATTTATCAATGATGTTGGTTGGGTAGGTCCTTTGGCTTTATTTGTGTGTGTGGTAGTATAATCTCTGTATGACTTCTTTGATTGTAAAGAGTGTCAGTGTTATCTGTGATTTTCTCAGTGGTTTAGGGTGCAGTTACTAGTGGAGGCTATGGTGCAGGGTGCCAGGGGTGCCAGGTGGGCCTATCTTTGGGCGGTGGCAGTGGTGCACTGAGCATGCTTGTTCTTGGTTCCCAGAACAGTATACCATAGTGCTGATGTTAGTAGGACCAGGAATGCCAATTATTAGGCTTCCAGGTGGCTTGATTGGATTCCAGCAGTGGCAGCAGTAGGCCTGATGAGTGAGTGGATTCTTGGGTCTCTGGGAAGCCAGCATGGTGTGGATGATGTCAAGGGAAGTAGCAGTATGACCCTCTGGGCTCCAAGTAGTTCTGCTGGTGTTTTTAGTGGATTCGTGCAGAGTTGCCATCCAGTGCCCCAGATATGCAACTCTTAGGCCTTCAGCAACAGCAATGCCTCAACACTGCACAGAGGGAAGGAGAGACCCTGCCCTTCACATGCAAGCCTAGGTACAGAGGCCACATCACCAGGGGTGTGCAGTGTACCAGTGCACTCACAGCCCCAGAGAGCAGTCATCCAGCTCACTTGTCCCAGCTTCTAGTGGCAATAGTAGTGGTTGTTCCTGCAGCATTGTGCAGAAGGGATGTAGGGGTCCCACTCTGTACATATTATCCTGAACACAGAAGCTCTTCCAGTTGGAGGGATCTCCTCTCTATTTGTGAGGTCTAACATAGACTTGGTGCTGCTGCTGAGTGTGGGGTCATTTCTCATAGCCTCAGACCAAGAGCTCTCAAGCTCTAGAAAGCACATACTTTGGTTTCCTTTGTCTCAGTGGCAACCCTTTTGGCATATTGTTTTATCCTTTCCCTAGAGATTTGTAATCCCTGTGGGCTAGCATACTGGGGACCCTGTAGAACTGTGGTCCCCAAGCCCCAGACTGGTCTGTGGCCTGTTAGGACCCAGTCACACACTAGAAGATGAGTGGCAGACAAGCTAGGAAAGCTTCATCTGTATTTATAGCCATTCCCCATGACTCATATCACTGCCTAAACTCCACCTCCTGTCAAATCAGTGCAGCATTAGATTCTCATAGGAGTGAAAACCCTCCTGTGAACTGTGCATGCAAGGGATGAGAATCTAATGCCTGATGATCTGAAGTAGAGCTGAGGTAGTGATGCTAGCACTGGGGTCGTCTAGTTGCAGGAAAACAAACTCAGGTCTCCCATTGATTCTCCATTGTGATGAGTTATATAATTATTTCACTATATATTGCAATGTAACAATAATAGAAATAAAATGCACAATAAATGTCATGCACTTGAATTATCCTGAAACCATCCCCCCACCTCCCCAGTCCATGGAAAAATAGTCTTCCATGAAACCAGTGCCTGGTGCCAAAAAGGTTGGGGACCGCTACTATAGAACCTTTGGGTCCAGCAAGTACTGTGCTGCTATAGCTCTCTGGGTGGGCATTAAGAAATGTCAGTAGGGACTCCCAGGATGTGGAGATATGGGGTCTGTAGTTCCTAGGGCAGGTGCAATCCCATGATGCCTGTGCTCTCATTATGGTGCCCTGCTGTACCCACTTAGGTCTCCAGAGACCCGATTGAGTTCCTTGTCTGGTGCAATGCTTTATGGGGTCTCCAAATCATCACCCATGCTAATGTCAAGATTCATGTGGGTAGAAGAGCTATCCTGTGGTTTGGAATACAGCAGTCCATGGTAGAAATGTGAATCCCTGACGTTCTCTCACCCTTTCCCTACAATTCTGAGCCCCTCCAAGTTTTCAGATGATCTTGGCTGAGCTGGCCACTCAATTCTGTCTCCTTTTATGTTTCAAGTGTTTCCCTTAACTTCTCTGTTGGGCTCTATTGTCCTCTCCTAGATATTCTCTTCAAGGTGTGATTAACTATTCATAATTTTGGTTGATCTTTCTGGAGAGGGCAGATTGTCCAATGCTTCTAGTTAATCTTCTTAAACTGAACACTCATGAAAGTATCCCTTTAACTTACCCTTAATAATAACTTTCAAGTGGTTAAACTAAGTTTTCCTACTCCTCAGAGTTCCAGAACTTTCATCTTGTGCCAAATATTCCAAGATAGAGGAGTTGACAAAAGTGTGGGGAAGAGCCCTTCTCCAGGCTTTATCTTCACACTGTATTGGCTCAGATACCCTAATTTGCACACAATCTTTTTTGTTTTGTTTTTAAACAGGGTCTCACTCTGTTGCCCAGGCTGGAATACAGTGATATCATCACAGCTCACTCCAACTGTCAACTCCCAGGCTTAAGCACTCCTGCTGCCTCAGTGTCCCAAGTAGCTGGGACTATAGGCATGCACCACCATGCTTGACTAATTTTTCTATCTGAACTTCTGCCCTCAAGAGATTCTTCTGCCCTGACTTTCCAAAGTGCTAGGATTACAGACATGAGCCCATATACACCATATACACAATCTTTAATTATTGATCTAAGCAGGTCACTATGGAGCCATCAGGATTCAGATAACATGAACACCTCAAGTTCACCTAGCTGGGCCATATCCATTCTACTCCTACCTGGGGCAGAATATTTCACTGCTCCTACACATCTCTGGACAGTGCAAAATCCTTAGTGGAAGTGTATCACACTCACCTACTCTGATATTTCTTCTGATATGTAAGAGACTGTCTCCAAGTCCTCACTAGATTTCTAGTCTTTCCCTAGGAATGTGTCTCCCCTTTGCTTTATTCAATGGCTTCATCACTGCATTCCTTGGGCTCTCCAGCTGATGGAGGACAATCTAGGATGCAAGACTTCATCTCAGGCATCCTGCCAGTGCCTAAGCTCTGTTTCTTCATTTGATTCCTGATTTTTTTTTTTTTTGAGACAGAGTCTCACTTGGTCACCCTTGGTAGAATGCCATTGTGTCTTAGCTCACAGCAACCTCAAACTGTTAGACTCAAGCGAGCCTCTTGCCTCAGCCTCCCAAGTAGCTGGAACTACAGGTACCTACCATAACTCCCGGCTATTTTTTAGGGACGGGGTCTTGCTTTGGCTCAGGCTGGTCTCAAATTCATGAGCTCAGGCAATCCACCCACCTTGGCCTCTCAAGTGCTAGGATTACAGGTGTGAGCCACCATGCCCAGCAGATTCCTGATTTCTAACATTATTGATTAATTTTCCCTGGTTTTGAACTTAGTATAAATGGAATCATACGGTAAATACTCTTATAATCTTGTTTCTTTCATCCAGCATTATATTTGTAAAGTTTATCCATATTGTTACATGTAGCAGTAATTTACTCTTTGTCATTACTATATAGGAAATATTCTTTTATACCGCCACTGCATTTTGTTTCCATAATTACATAAAAGACAGACAAGGAAGGCTAGAGTCACAGACATGAATCTCAATCCACAAATTCAACTACATAAAAAAATATGATTTTATTCTTCCAAAACCGTACTTCCAGCCTCCATTTTACTAGAATATAAAAAGAATGTATGCCTATTCAAGTCATTCCCCTTCCTCCTTTGTGAAACACATCTAATTTCTGGAGAAAGAGCTAATTTAGATATGGAAAAGGACAAGACAACTGTACTTGAAAATTCCTCAAATTTCTTATAAAGTAGTCTGGGCACAGTGGCTCATGCCTATGATCACATCACTTTGTGAGGCCGAGTTAGGAAGATTACTTGAACCCAGGAGTTCAACACCAGCTTGGGCAACATAAGGAGACTCCATGATAGAGCACCTGTAGTCCTAATTACTTGGGAGACCGAAGTGGGAGAATCACTTGAGCCTAGGAGTTTGAGGTTACAATAAACCTATGATTGTAGGTTTATTGTGAATAGCTACTGCACTCTAGCCTGGGTGATAAAGTGAGACTCTGTCTCCAAAAAAATAAAAATAAATTTCCCATAAAGTAGAGTATACATAATCTTATACAGGAATAAGCATAAGTAAATATAGTATATAATGTATACAGTTATATATAAGATAAAATAAATACATGTTCCAAAAATATGTAGGATCATATGACTTACCTTTTTAAGTAATGACTTGAAATTGAGGCTGAGTTAAAAGCAGATTCAACCTCCTATAGACACACACACACACACATACACACATACACATGGCTAACTGAATTAGCATAAGTGAATGATGCCTAGAACCCAGATGATCTCTATCTGGATAGGACCTCACTGTTACTCCTAGACCGTGAATTCCTGTGCTATGTGCCCAGCTTCTTCTTTCCCTAGGAATTGGCCCTCACTCATTCACATGGTGATGGCAGTAATATCTATCTTTTTACGTGACTTCTTGGCCATACTTTATTGGCTTACTGCCATGAAATTGTGGCAAGCTAACTTTGTTAACTTGCAATTAGGGATGGGTCAATTAGAGACTTATGCTAGTCCTCCTTGGGTGACTGGAGATCTAAGATGGAAAACTGAGTTATCATCAATGGCCATTACATGAGTTAGATATTGCTGCCTAGCAAACAACCGCAAGACCTCGATGGAATTCCATAATAATAAGCACTTATTTAGTGCTTCCTTCTTTAAGTCATTTGGGAATCAGTTACTCTTGGCCAGGCTCACGTGGGAAATGGTATTCCACTTGTCTTTTATCCTCTTCTTGGAGATAAAGGGTCCAGGCATGGAATGTTCTTTGCATAGGGGCAGGTAGAAGATAAACAAGTGGAAACATGTGAGAGCCTTTGAGATCTAGGCTCAGAACTTTAGCTTGTTGTTTAACAATTCTTTCCAGGTAGCTCACATTTTTGTACCTCCTCCTAGCAATGTATTGACTATACCTGGTTCCAAACTTTGCATAGAAAATAGTCCTGAAAGATAGAGATATTATCACTGGGAAGATAGAGATTATCATCAGAGCGGGGGAAGATTTGCTTATTGCCTCAGAGGATAAAGACAGTGTCTCCCTCTACAGCAAAGGGCAGACAAGTTTACTGTTAATATAATAAAGTATTCTCCCTCTGGGATAAACTTCAGACAAGCTTATTGTCTAATATAAAACGTGGGTTCTCTAAGTTTGAGGCTCTTCAGCTTGGCTCTGAGCTTGACCTGAGCTCCTCTAAACTATGTCAATGGAACTTGGTATGAGACAAGGGGAACTGATGCAAACCTGAAGCTTATGCTGCTTACTGTGTCATAAGTAATAAAGTCCTTTGTCTCTGATACAGTAACCTTATGTCTTCTGCCTGTCTCCCCAAAATGATAACAGACTGAAGAGCTTACAAGTAGTGTAAGATCTTATAACCTTCACAGTTCTTGAATTCTGTCACTTACCCTAATTCTACTGGCCAGAGCCATTCATATGACTTCTCCAAAGTCAAGGGTACAGAATACACTCTATCTGTTTACTCAACAAAACTGCAATGTCATGTGACAAAAGATATGGGTCCATGGAAGGATGAAGTACTAGGATCAATGATGAAATCTGCCACCACCATTATTCCTGCCAAAAGGAGGAGGCCTCTGCATGATGGCAGAACCCTCAAAGGGAGAATAGAACTTAGAGAAAAGAGATCTGGAGAGGGACAGAGCAAGATGGCATCTACAGGCATCTCCTTTGCAGCTGCTGGTGGAGAGATCAGTAAGAAAGGACTCCACCCACCTCTGGCTCAGGTCCCCTGCCTGGAGGCATTGCTTTGGGGGAGCAAGGAGGTGGGGTGAGACTCTAGGAGCCAACAAAAAGGCCAGGAGCAATGGAGAACTGGCACAGAAAGTGATTGCATATGTGTCAGCAGAAGCCACCAGTTTGGCAGTGGGTTTCAGACAGAAAACACCAGTCAGCAGTCCTGTTTTTTTTGTTTGTTTTTTTGTTTTGTTTGGGGGGGTGTGTGTTTTTTTTTTTTTTTGGACACATGTACTTGCTAGAGAGCTACCTTGGGAGAGCTTGAGTGAGTGAGTGATTTTAAACAATGCCCAGTGGCTGGGATTTAGCTACTGGGCTGAGTGAAGCTCTTCTCTTTCTGCTGTTGGCAGGGTGTAGTCACTGTGGGAGAGCTACCTTTGGGGTCCTAGTGCCAGGCTGGTTCTGGTGCACTTGCTGAGCCAGGCAGCCACCTTTGGAGAGACTCAACAAAGCTTGCTTTTCTGGACAAGCCAATTAATGGCCAAGGAGCACTAACTGGAAAGGTTGAGGCGTGTCTTTTTTTTTTTTTTTTTTTCTTAAAGACAGAGTCTCACTTTGTCACCCTGGGTAGAGTGCCATGGCATCACAGCTCACTGAAACCTCCAACTCTTGGGCTTAAGTGATTCTCTTGCCTCAGCCTCCCAACTAGCTGGGACTATAGGCACCTGCCACAATACCCAGCTCTTTTTTTGTTGTTGCAGTTGTCATTGCTGTTTTCACTGGCCGGGGCCAGTTTCAAACCCACCACCCTCAGCACATGGGGCCGGCACCCCACCCACTGAGCCACAAGTGCTGCCCCAAGGCATGTCTCTTAAGTAGACTGACTAGAGTTTCAGGCTCCCAACCCTGTGGGGATTGAGAGCAAATAAACTAGGAAGATAGGACCAGGTATCCTCAGCAACTA
>CAUYQV010077959.1:0-16322 GCA_963574575.1 Galagoides demidoff
ACACCTATGGCCACTTCATGTAAACCACTGACAATTTCTAGAGCACTTTGAGACTATAATATGATCATGATCAAATTTTGTGATTAAACCTAATGAGGGCAATAGACATTTCTCAATTAAGAGATGTGTCATTTACGGCGCTCCCCTACTCTAAGGTATTCACAAGGAGACAGATAAACAGTTTTTTATTCATCTTCTTCCTCCTCCTCCTCCTCCTCCTCCTCCTCTTCATCTTCTTCATCTTCCTCTTCCACCTTTTTCCTGGCAACTTTAGTGGGACCCTTTGCGCCATCAAACTTTCCTTTAGACTTATAGTCAGCGACATCCTGGAAGGAACAGGGATACATTCCAAATGAGTAGACAAGCCCTCCAGCAGCTGCCTCAGCAAAAGGCAGAAACACGCAGTCCTCACCTCAGATGAACAAGCAGGGATGGAAAAGAGTAAGACAGGGCTGCTGTTACATGTATTTGAAGTATGTTTCCACATACAAATTTGGTGCTTGGCCATTCAAACTTAAAAAGTCATGTTAACAGCACTATAGAATCTAGTTATCTACTTTAAGCCTGCCTGAAGTTGTCCTCAAGCCAAACACCAGGCAGAAGTATGAACACCAGCACACGGGAGGTGGGCCCTTGCGTGTGCTATGCTTATGCTAAGCACTCAGCCCAGCAAAGAAACTATACACCCCACAACCCACCAATACCAGGGCCACTGACTAGTAGTCAGTCTAGGCTACTAAGCTGGCCCATAGCTACCTACTTACCTTCTCATACTTCTCCTTCAGCTTGGCTGCCTTAGTGATGTAAGGCTGCTTTTCACTGTCACTTAAGTTATTCCACATCTCACCCAGCTTTTTTGCCACATCTCCAATAGAGATACCAGGATTTGTAGACTTGATCTTGGGGTGGAATTCTGAACAGAAGAGGAAAAATCCAGACGGTGGCCTCTTGGGGGCATTCAGGTCCTTCTTCTTTCCTCCTTTAGCTGGTCCATAATCCCTCATTTCCCAATCATAGTGGACTTTATCAGCCTTTGCCATTTCATCAAATTTAGACTTCTCTTTCCCAGACATTGCCTTCCACCTTTCAGAGCACTTCTTGGAAAATTCTGCAAAATTTACTGGGACCTCTGGGTTTTTCTTCTTATGTTCTTCTCTCCATGTCTGCACAAAGAAGGCATAGGCAGACATCTTGCCCTTTGGTTTCTTGGGGTCACCTTTAGCCATCTTGACTGTATTGTTCGCTAGTCTGGGCAGCACAGGGCACGAGGCGCCCTCTCAGCCTCTTTAGACAGCCTTACCCCTACATTCTCAGCCTCTTTAGACAGATGTGAGACCTGACTCTCTCAGTGAACTCTTCTATTTTATTTCTTTTCCTTGTCCACCCAATCGACAGAAGACAGAACTTTCTATTTTTATGAGATATAGGCTGCATCACCAACAAGAGGACAGCCCAGCGGAGGCGGACAGCTGATGCTCTGCATGAAACAAAGCCATTGTCTTGTTCCCAAGCCCACATTGAGACTGTCCTCACTCTCCTCTGTATCCCCAGGTTATCCTCTGGGGAAGAGCAGACAGCCGCTGCTCCCTCTGCCCTTAAAACTCAGCTCCTGAAACCCACCTGCAACACAAGTTAAATTTCCCTCCCATGGGGCACTCAGCTCCACCCTGACATGCATCAGAACAATTAATTAAAAGGAAATGTATGCAGAACCTTTACTGGGATCCTGAAAATATTGGAGTGAGGACAGAGCAGCTGTAGGGTAAGAGAGGAACAGGGCATGCGGAGACCACAGAGGACCCCAGTGCAGGGAAATGGTCCAGCTACTCTGGTCCTGTCTTGTCAAAAAAATCATTTCTGCCTGGGCTACCTAAATTATATATTAAGATCATGTTTCTCCAAATTCTGATCCAGCTTAATCTAATGTAATTTAATGCAGACTTCTTAAACTAAACTTGTGTCTACAAATGTATCCCTGGACTAAAAGAGACTGGTGAATTCTCAAATTTTTTTATTTGTTTCTTTTAAGACATGGTCTTGCTCTGTTGCCCAAGCTGGAGTACAGTGGCACAATTACAGCTCATGGCAACCTCAAACTCCTGGGCTCAAGCGATCCTCCCACCTCAGCCTCCCAAGTAGCTGAGGCTATAGGAGTGCACCACCATACCCAGCACATTTTTCTCAGGCTGGTCTTGAACTCCTGATCTCAAGCAATCATCGTGCCTCAACCTCCCAAAGTGCTAGGATTTTAGGTGTAAGCCACTGCACCCAGCACCCCCAAAATTTATTTTAAATTTCCCTTCTCACTTTGATAACAACTTTTTTTTTTTTTTTGGGACGGAGCTTCAAGCTATCCACCTGGGTAGAGTGCCATGGCATCACAGCTCATAGCAACCTCCAACTCCTGGGCTCAAGCGAGTCTCCTGCCTCTGCCTCCCAAGCAGCTGGGACCACAGGCGCCCGCCACAACGCCTGGCCAGTAAATACGTATTAATAACTTTCTTTGGTTATTCCAGTAATAACATTCATTGCCATAACAACTGATGGCTTACAAGGGCTACGTGATCTTGCACCTGTTCCCCCGTCCTCCTTTCCCCTGGCTCACTTTGTTCCCTATCGCTCCTCAATCAGGCCACCAAGGTTCCTGAACAACAGCCTCTGCTCGAGTAATTCCCTCTGCCCAGAATGCTTTTCTCCAGTTTTCTACTTAGCTAAACATTTTCTCTCTTTCAAAGTTTGGGTCAAATATCACTGACTCTACACATCCTATCTGGCCCATCTTACTTAGTACTATAATTTTCCTCCTCTAATGACCAGACTCTCTTTGGCTTCCTTACCCTGGTCTCCTAGTCCTTTTTCTCTTTTGAAAAATGAAACTATCAACTTTGAAAATATCATCTAATGCAGTTACATGTGATGTTGGTGGTCTTTCTCTCTCTTCTAGAACTTCAGCTCCATGAAAGAGGGATTTGCTTTGCATACTTTGCATAATGGCACCCCAATTCCTTGAATGGCCCCTGCCATGTAGTAGGTGCACAATAAATATTGCCTCTTAAATAAATGACTAGTAACATCTTATGGTAGATGGTCTACACAGAGCAAGCTCAGCAGCTCATTTTGGTCGTCAGGTACCCAGACAGGGTTGTGCTGGACGTTCAGTATGGTAGTTTGAATTCAGCTCTAGCAAGAATATTACACATTATAATTGTCAAATGCTAAAAATCAGGACTTTTATTTTTTCTCAAAGAGAGTAAAGTATCTGCACATCACTGGACCCAGTGTTTTCATTTCTTTTATTCTATCATTTTGTTACTTAGAGTTTGGTCATGGTGCTTGTTACTTCAGATTGAAAGATGGCTTCCACTTTACGGAGTAATATTCAAAACTCCATTTAAAAGAATGATATATTTGGGCCAGCTGTGGTGGCTCATGCCTGGGAAGCTGAGACAAGTAGATTGCTTGAGCTTAGGAGTTCCAGAACAGCCTGAGCAAAAGCAAGATCCCATCTCTACTAAAAATAGAAAAATTAGCCTGTTGTTGTGCTGGGCTCCGATAGTCCCAGCTACTTAAGAAGTTGAGAGGAGAAGATCACTTGAGCCCAAGAGTTTGAGGTTGCTGTGAGCTATGATGACACCACGGCACTCTACCCAGAGTGATAGAGTGTTTCAAAAAAATAAAACATAATAAAATAAAGAATCATTTATCTGTTAAGGGAAAGTGAAAACTGATTCCAAGAATATTGTTTTATTGGATTGCCAAAATCTTCTCAGAAGCCTCCTAAAATACTAATGCTAGCCTCTCATTGACCCATGTATGTCACATGCCATCTGTTGCACAGAAGACTGTAAAAATTACAGTCTAGCAATGGGAAATGTTCTACCTCTATTGTCTTAGAGTAATCCTAGTTTGCCTCCTCGTAATGTAATTGCATCCCTGAAAAAAATCAAGAATTAGTTGCCAGGAAAGAGCAGTACTTATGAGGGCTGTAAGATGGTCAGGTCAGTTGCCACTATAAGGCAGAGACCATTACGAAAGAGTCTCTTAAATATTAAAAAAAAAAAAAAAAAAAAAAAAACTTCTAAGGAACAAAAAAAAAATGAGCATCTGAAATTTTGAAGAGAGGCAGATGCATATGAATTTTAAACAATATCCACAACTGGGAGGAAAAAGCAACTGAGATTTTTGGCACTGAGAGAACCAATTCCCTTGGACCCCCCATGTGCTGGGTTAGCGTCATGCCGGATTGGACGGAGTGCCGCAAATGCATTCGTCCTTAAAGAAAAATAACACAATTCTGTATTTTTTTTTTTTTATTATTTTGCCCTCTGGAAAATGACTTAATCTGGGATGTATATTAACACCTTTTTTATGTATTATATGCCTGATATTTTCTGTGAAAGAGAATTTAAAATATAGCTTTCAAGATAGTTCTTCTTTGGGATTGACTTTTTTCTATGCATAAGTATTTGCCACTTAGCCTATTTTAAATAGTACTATAGAGAGATAACTTTTGACTACATTTTTGGGCAGCATTTCCAAGACAAATCATCCACCATTGAGTAGTGTTCTCATTCAAAGGTAACTTTAACATTTAAAGGGCAAGGATCAGAGTTTGCTTTGTTCTTTAAAAAAAAAAAAAATACAGCAAAAAAGCAATTGAGTTCTATTTAGATGGTGACAGGTGCTCCCAACAATTGGGATGTTGAAATAAAGGCAGACTTCTATGAAAAACAAAAGAAAGAAAGAAAAGAAAAAACAATCTAGAGGGACTGAGAGCCTATTTCAGTTCAATTCAGTGCTGTTGATTATATTTCTTGAACATCTCTTGAATCAATTTTTACCTCTCCTTCTTCACCACAGCTGTTATTAGGGACAACAGCGCCCTCCCAATTTATTCTCCACACTGTAAGCAGACTTATCTCTCTAAAACTAATAGGATAACACCGAACCTCTCCTAACCACACACACACACACACACACACACACACACACACACACACACAAAAGAAAATTCCTCAGTGTCTCCCAATATCAAACCTAAACTTTTCAGTATAGCATAAAGCTTTCAAGAGATAGGTGCCAACTTACGAATTCAGTCTCGTTTCTCTCTGTTCTACTGCTCTGCTATATAGAATCATGTCATTTTACCAGAATTAACCATATTTGTGCCTGCTTTGCATATAACATTTCTTCTAATATCGAAATCCTCTCCTGTATGAAAGAAAGCTCACTTTTTAATTAATTTCCAGCCTCCTCACTGATATGTATTCTAATCCACACCTTCAACCACAAGCTACTTTCCATATCTGTTCTTATGACACCATTTAAGTCACGTTTAGTCATTGAATTGGATTATATAGTATTTTTTTTTTTGACATGGAGCCTCAATCTATCCCCCTGGGTAGAGTGCTATAGCATCACAGCTCATAGCAACCTCCAACTCCTGGGCTCAAGTGAGTCTCCTGCCTCTGCCTCCCAAGTAGCTGGGACCACAGGCGCCGGCCACAACGCCCGGCCATTTTTTTGGTTGCAGCCATCATTGTTGTTTGGTGGCCCAGGCTGGGGATTCGAACCCGCCACCTTAGGTGTACGTGGCTGGCGCCTTAGCCAATTGAGCCACAGGCACCAAACCGATTATATAGTATTTTAATTTATTTGTTGTCTGTTTGTATAACCCTACCCTGCTCTTTGAATTCTAAAAGGGTTAAGAGTGCCTTATCACATTTGCATATTTCAGGACTAAGAAAGTTGAAATGCTTATGAAATAAACTGATTAGTAAGTAATTATTATAAATGTACTAACTATATGATCAGAAAATAACCTTTTTCTATGGTTTGGGATTCACTGAGGGTACAAAGAATTAGGTTACACTGATTGCATTTGTCAGGTAAAGTCCCTCTGATAATTGTGTCCTGCCCCAAGAGGTGTGCCATACTCTGTGACCCCCTATGCTCCTCCCACCTCCCCTCTCCCTGCTCCCTCATTCCCCTACCCCACCTCTTGTATTAGCTCATCTACTGCCTTCATATTAGAATTGAGTACATTGGGTTCTTACTTCTGCATTCTTGTGATGCTTTACTAAGAAGAATGTGTTCCACCTCCTTCCAGATTAATACAAAGAGGTAAAGTCTCCTTATTTTTTATGGCTGAATGGTATTCCATGGTATACATATACCACAGTTTATTAATCCATTCCTGGGTTGGTGGGCATTTAAGTTGTTTCCACATTTTGGCAATTATAAATTGAGCTATGATATTTTTTCAAAAAGAACTTATATGTAAACATGAACTTAATAAATGATAGCATAAGAAAATAGCAAATTGCATCCAAGAGTGATTGAGACAAAATTCACTAAAAATATTCAGAAAAGGTAGTGGATGAACTATGATGTAATTTTTATTTAGAGTTATTGATGAGGATCTGGTCTTTATTTGGACCTTGAGAAAAGCTTGAATTTTGCACAGTCAGAGGAGAATTGAAGAATGTCTAGGAGGGAAGGTATAAACATGATGTCGGAAAGTAACCTTGACTTTGAGAATGAAGTGAAGCTGTGCTTATTGGTAGGACTGTAGACTGTGTGGCACCTCCACTTTGTGCTGGCTGGTAATGAGGGGCATGACTCAGTAGAAGAGGTGCTGTGAAAGGCTGCTAGGTTGGAACTGGCAGATTGGAGTCAGAATACAAGTCCTGCTTTCTCATTGTACAACCTTCAGAAAAGTTGTCATGATAATAATCAATAATGCTAGGGAAATTCCCCAGCACATTGAGTAGCCATAGTAGCCATAGCAAGTGTTCAAAAGTATTAGTTACACTGAATAGGATTAGGAGAAATGAAGTTTCCTTAGGTCTTTAAAGTATACTCAGTATGATTTCACCTTATATAAAAGTGAGCTATGTTAAAACTCCAGAATCATAAAAGTAGTGCTTTTCCTTCTCCCTGTGCTTGTAATCACAGAGATTGTTTGCTGTGTGATTAGCAAACAAGGTTAGAAATTTAGCACAGTTTAGGATCGAATACCTGTGTTTAATTTACCACATCTCTAGAAGATAGTGTCACTTTGGGGATTGGCTCTTAGGGAATCATCATAAAAATGTAAAAACAAAACAAAAATAAAACAAACAAAAAAATCTAAGCAGGCAAGTTTCCTGAGAAGAGAACATTTCTGATCTTCAAGGAAAATGAAGATCACTTACTCCAACTCTGTCAAATTATCGATAAAAAATACTGAGTGTAGAAGAGATCAAGCAACTATCCAAAGCCACAGTTAGTCTAGCAGGTGGCTGCTACAGGACCATCTCCATGATCTCTAAACCTGCATCTCCTTCCCCCTGGTCTAGGGGGCACCTGTTAGCAACAGTAAGGGCAGGCTGGGTCTTTATCTTTAGATTTTTGGTGACTCACCTTTGCTCTATGCAAACCCAATTTTAAGGTATGAAGAGATGCCCAGACAAAACCCCAAATTATATTTGCTGTAAAACCCCTGCTATTTCAGTACATTAGCTACAGATTCAATAAAGGTAAAGTGGTTGTTAAGCTTTTCAGCTTGAATGGCATCATTTTTTTATTGCACTTGGAAGAAAAATGTGGTGGCACCCACCCAAAATCATAAAACCAGAGCATCTAACAAAAGATGCTGTGAGCCTTGAGCTCCATTATAATTTCAGATTTGGTGTGCTTCCCACTCTGTAAATCACCTGAAATTTACAGTTGCACCTGCAAACCCAAGCACGAGGCTGAACTCTTGGATAAATAGAATTGCTCACAGTGTTCCCTGAATGTGCACTATTAGCAAAACTGGGCCCACAGCCCAAGTGGGGCTCCAGATTTACCCAAACTGGCTGCTTCTATTTAGCAAAAATCAACTAGAGCTTTGGGGGTCAAATATATTCAGAAATAGTGTCAATCTTTTTGATGTTCTAAATAAGTCAATATGACCTGTGGGGAAATAAACAGAGATGTCATAAATTTTAGATATTATATTTGATCCATTTCTAACTGGCTCTGGTTGTTCTGTTTTCTTTACTTATTATTAAAGATTGACAAATTTTATTTTGAGAATCAGTCAAACATTAACAGAATATTTATAGAGAAAATCCTATATAAAATACTAGATCTATAAAGCATGTGAGTGCACACACACATACCTATTAGACTGTATGGGGACATAGTCCCTTTAGATGAGTAGAGTTGAAGAGAGGAAGGAAAGTGACAATTGTTAATTGCCTACCATGTGTAGAGTACCTAACAAATAATAGAGAAATGTTCACAATACCTTCCCCTCCCTAATCTGTCTTATATAGGTCTTAGTTTAGCATTGTATTTAATCCTTGCATTAATTGTGGATACTAAACTAGTTATTTTTATCCCCAATTATCAAATAACAAAGTTGAGGGTCAGAACTCATGAGATTGCTCAACATCACTGAGTTATTACTGGCACCAAGATTTGAATTTACTCTTCCTAGTTCTAATCCAGTTTTCCTATGTTGTCATGTTCTGATTCATGCATCACACAACTGCTTGCTTTTTCACTGGACTTCCAGTATATGCAATTCTTTTTGCAGAATATTGAACTTTGGCTAAAGATAGGAAAGATATGAACAACCGAAAAGAAAGAAAAAGCCCTGGCATGGAGGCACAGATGGGCAAAAGGGTTTAGGCAGTGCACACACACACACACACAAATGCAGTTTGGAGAGAGTTAAATAGTGGGTTTAATTTGAACATTGGTGAGAGGGATAATTGAAAAATGCAGTTAAATTCAGACAGTTTTAAAATGGGGGACAGTTCAAAATTGAAAGACAAATCACTATCCTTCAGAACCAAAGGACAATCACTAACCCATCCATCGGCATGAGGACATATTTTTTTCTCTCTAGTATTCCTGCCTGGGCTCCAAGAGTTAACGCCTTTCACTATCCTCCACCACTTAACCAGTAATGATTTTCCTTTACATATGGATAAAGAGGAAAAATAGAATTATAAATCAGTTCTTTGTATGAAAAGAATGTATCATTAGCATTTGTTTTCTTTTAATTGTCTTCGATTTCTGAGGGATTACTTAGTAATATTTCCAATGCTGTGAGAGACCTCAGATTATAAAATACAGACTCAAATACAAGAAGATTATAGTTGCAAGCATTTCTTATGAAGGTATTTTGGTTTCATACAGAAGTTAGAAATAGATTTTCTTTTTTATACCTTATTGGCTATGGAAGAATTTGACAAAGCCTATTGATCAGCGTGATGTTTTTTCTCTTCGAACAAATGTATCTTTTTAAAAAAGTCACCTTCTATAGAAGTATAATTAGCAATACTTTTATTTCATGCAGTCTTTCCCCCCATCATTATTCTTAGAAATGTATAGAATTTATTTTGGACGATTTGTTCTGTGGGACTATATTTTATATGATCTTTTCCCCATAGCACATCTGGGAAATATTCCAGCTCTGTATTTTCAGCCTTCCTTCATTTGCACGAAGATATTACATAGCAGCAGAGAAATTTCCATTTTTCAGAAAGTGAGATTATGCTGTCTCCAGAAAACGTGGAGGAGGATCATGCTGATAATGCTGACTCCTTGAGCATGAAAGTAGAAAGCCTGGTAGAAGAGAAATACTCGTCCAGATGATAGCCTGTCCCCGGCGTCAACTCCACAACTCTCTCAAAGCATAGTGACCATCAGAGCCCTTATTGACACTCTGTGCTATCATTGAACCAGAAAAAAAAATCTTATTTCTATACTATGTCAGAGAAACTTACTATAAGTAGAGTACCCCGGGGTAGGAGGAAAGAGAGGAAAAGAATCTGCTATGGCAGATAGTCCAGGTCTGGTTTGTGTGACATGCTTTACCAAGGGATATTTGGTGATTAGGATTCCTCAAAGTGTTTTCATACAGTATATCCATCAATGAGGGGTCTCCATGAAATATGTGACCAGAATACTGCAGACTTCTCGTAATAAAAGTGTCTGATATTATGGAAATAGTCTGTTGTTCCAAATATTTGCAAACAATAAATTTTATACTTGGCAGTTGGTTTAGAAAGTTTTGCAAATGAATTTGAGAGAAATATATAATTTTGGAGTCTTTAATCAATGCAAAAAATAAAATAAACAGAAGCCAAAGTTGAACTGCACACAGATAGTAGCTAATTCTGTTTTTTTCCCAAACACTGTGTTTATCTTTATACTATGTAACTCAAAAAATCAACTGGGAGAAATGATAAGATTTAATAGTATAATTTATTTTCACACTGCCGTTGTAGAAATAATCCCTTCTTCATATCTTTTGAAGGATTCCACTTAAAAAAAATACTTTTTCTGGGTGGTTCTTGATATCTGGTCTGTCTGGAGAGCACTGGTCTAATAAACAGTCACCTGTTGTCTTTCAAACTCTAGATCAGATATCTTTTCCCTCATAAATCTTCCCTGTCCCTATCAAGGGGAGAATTTACCTTTATTTTCTCTCAACTCTAGTAACTATTAGTTTGTATTATCATGTAACTTATTTTACTTTCTAATATTATTTACATTTTATCTTTCTCTACCAGACTGTGGACTATATTCAGGAAAGTTCTAGGTAGACCCACCTTTGCAGTTGCTATGTATAAAAATATTCTTAATGTATAGTCAGAGGAAAAGTATGAATGCTTCATTAACATTTGCATGTAATGATACAAAGCAGGCAAATGAATTGAATATTCTAACTATCCACAAATATTTGCGATTAAAGAATTTTTCTTTTTTGTATCTGTGATGAACTGCTATAACATTATTGGATAGCTTTCATGATAGATAAAAGATAGAGGTGAAAATCCTTCTGACATATACAATATGTATGCACACATCCCGAGGGGTCTACACTCTTTAGGAAAGAAGAAAACTGTATTAAATATGTAATATTCAAGTCACATTTGACTTCTGCAATTGTAAGAGATGCTTGAAGTGATTTGTGTTCATCTTTTCTTATCAGTGTATGTTGAGTGTGATAATTTTAATACAGCTTTTTTCTTCCTTGAAATGTGTATATGTATTTGGGGCGCCCTTTGGATATGTATAAAATGGCACCAATCTGATAAAATCTAGTTTGATCTATTTTAATAGTATGTTCATGATTTTTCAGAACACTAGCATTAGGTCAGAGCTAAATATCCTAAGTGAGATTTGTTTATAGCACCTAGACCAGGGCAAGGGTGAGAGAAGTGTGGCCCTTGGGGCATAGATTTTAGGAGTTTCTGATCAGGGTGCGAGTGCAGGGCAGTTCCTGAGAATTAGGGCTTCCTGGAATTTTGCATCTCAGGTGTCTCATTCACATCACTCTGGTCTCCCTAACTCCCCTCTATAGAATGACAGTTGTCCCTCGTTACACACATCAATGGGCTTGATTCTAGAACCCCAACATGTACCCAAATTAACTTATGTCATATAATCAAGTCTCAAGGTTGGCCCTCCATAACCCCCATATCTAAAAAGTTGACCCTACAGACACATGAGTTTTATACCCTGATAATATCGTATTTTTGATCTGTGTGTGGTTGAAAAAAATCCATACACAAATGGATGTACACAGTTCAAATCCCTGTGGTTCTAGGGTCAGCTGTATTTCTCTGTTCTATCAGCTCTCTTCCAGAGTTCAACATACTTCCCACCACCCTAGCTTCTGAGATGTTCCCCCTCAGTGATCACGGTCATGTTTAGGAGTCCCTCTGTTTCACCGCCTTATCATAATTCTAGTCATCTCTTCACTATTCACATAAAAACACCATTACACCGTAGACACATTTATAAAAGAGTCATTTCATTTGTGAGGTAAAAAAAGATTGAAATATATTTCATATTAGTTCTCTTGGTGGTCCTTGCATTTTATAGGAAAATGCATTAATACAAAGGACTGTATTTTTAGTGTCCTCATTGCTTGCCTCTACCTGGGAGCTTCTGATCACATGACCAGACCCCACTGTCCCTCTCCAGCTGCCTGGTTTAGCAGAGAGGGGACATTCACTTTATTGCTCTCCACCAGACCCTGCTTCTGCCGTTTCATACACTTTTACCTTCTTATATGTTGTCGTGGTTTACGATTGTTTTATGCGTGGTCTTCCAGTTTCTTTACGGTCAAGTTCTACATTTAGACTTTTTAAAATAAGCCACAAAACATTCATTCTGTGGTATCAAAGCTGATTGAAGCAGAGTAAAGGAAGCTTTAGGTTTTGGGGGTTGGGGTCTCATTTGTGCCACTAAGATGAATTACACTTGCAACTTGACCATCCCTGTGCCTAAAGCAGGCCCTATGAATATGTTTTGAAACCTCCTTGTTACTGCCTCCTGATTGGTAACTAAAGAATCCTGTTTTTATTTCTCAAAATGAGGAGAAAATATGCTGTTTTAAAAAGTGACCAATCAACTTCTAAACTAAACTCTAGCCACAGAATATATAGTGCTGGGTAACATTACACCAACTGTCCTCATTAAAATCCTCCTGCAACATCAATCCATCACTAAATAAGACATTTAATGATTTTACAAGTGGGGTATAAGGGACGTAATTGTCAATAAAAACTACAGTAATATGGTGGTGAGGGGAGACTTCCTTTTCCTTCCAGATGTTTTGCTGAAAGGTCAACTCACAATAAGGCAGATTAATAGGCAAAAGATGCTTACTTTCTATGCATGTGGGAAGAATCACAGAGTGATCGCCCAGTTTCCAATGGAGTCTAGAAGTTTGTAGACCCTCGTTTTAGGGGTCTGGAGATGGTGGTGATAGAGAATGAGTGGCATCAAATGGTTACTGGGGAGGATGAATAGTTACTGGTAAGAAAATGGGTGGGACGAACAGATCGACTTGCAAATTCTCTTTGGAATATAAATTAACCTGAGAGACAGGTATTATCTTAAAATTGTTTGGGCCAGGTCTGGTTGCATTCTGGATCTTCTTTCCTACTACATAGTAAGACAACAGGGAAGATAAGGCAAGTCCATAGTTCTTTTCAGTGGGTATGGTTATATGAAAATGGAGAAGAGCCCTTTCCAATTCCTACTGATCTGTGAGGAACTTTCATTCAAAATACCCTTTACACCACAGAGTCACATTTTAGGGTGAAATTTCTTAACCTCTGTTACTATCATGCTTTTAGGCTAAGACTTGGTAATTCTAAATGTCATTATTGGAAATGATATTTTGTTTGCATCTTCACTTCTTTGACAAATTTCATTTAAAAACTAAATTATATACTAGTAGAGAAAGAAAAATTGTTCACTTAACATTTGTTGACATAGATATGGGAATTAAAAAAACAGGAAAGATGATTCAGTCCCCCCCAAAACAAAAATGGTGGACCTTTTATGTGTCAATATTAATAAAGAAATCGCTGTGTTTTAAAGCATAAGATTTGTAGACAGAACAACCTAATATTAATGCTGTTTTAACTAGTCATTCTGAGGAATTCTGAACATACACCTAAGTAGTAATGTGTAATAAATGCTTTTTCCATCTGGACTCAGCTCTGGTCAACCCCAAATTCTGGCCATCCTCAAACCCCATGCAGTGCCCCTCTTTAAAATTATTTTTAACCTATCCCAGAAAGCATTTTATTTCATCTCTTTATATGTATATGTAGTAAGTATTATACTACATAGTATACATTGTATAATTCCAAAACATAACTATGCTATTATTAGATGAAAAATATTTTAAAATAATTTATTTATTTATTTATTTTTAGATATTCTGTTAGGGTTGACAACTCCAGTTGATCATAAGTAAAAATGAGGACTTAGGCTCTACTTTTTCACTTACTTCTACGTGGGCTCTCTTGTTTCTTTGAGGCCTCTCCCTCAACTGTAAAAGGAGTTTGAAAACCCCACCTGCAAGACTTGTTGTGAGCATTAAATTAGACATATTGCATGTCTTTCTTATGAGTGAGAAGTGATTAATATACATAACCTTTGTGAGATACACCTGTATTAGACGAGATACCTACTTTTTATAAATATATAGTTGGAGTCAACTGTTCCATCTATGGGTTCGAAGGCATATAGAACTATTCCCATGGTCCCAAAGTTATGCTCTGAAATAAATGGGAGGTCTACAAATCATAACTCTTTTTTTTTTTTTAAATCAACACCTTCAACATTATAGTGTAATTTAGCTTCTATCATTCCCAAGGGACAAGTAGGTGATGGCCATCCTCTTTTGTGAACAAAGAGGTAAATTTGAATAAGAATTGAGAGCTAAGAGTTTGGATGAAGACCTGCTGGTAGAAAAACCATCAACATAGGCCAGAGAAGGTAGAAAAGAAGAAACATGGGGAGAGTCAGAAGATGGTCAGAGTACAGCTTGAGTCTGTTCACCGTCAATGAAGGTTGGTCAGTACCCTAACACGTTCCTTATGAGAGCACTTAAACATTATTCATCATTAAAAAAATTATTTGGACTTGGGTTTTAATTGCCAATTTTTACTAACCATTTAACATCTCTCTTTACCATATTTTATTTGAAATCCTATTTAAATAAGATAACGTCTATATATATTAGGGTTCTTCAGAGAATTAGAATCAATAGAATAATATGTGCATATATAGAGTCATACATCACATAATGACATTTCAGTCAAGGACAGAGTACAGTAGTAACATGCTGTACAAATGTGTAACCTAGGGCAATAATTTATACCACACAGCGTAGGTGTGCAGTAGGCTGTACCATCTAGGTTGTGCAAGTATATTCTGTGATGTTCTTATGACAAGGAAATCATTTGATGCATTTCTTAGAATGTAACTTCATCATTAATATGACTATATATAAGTGTGTGTATATATATATGAATTTAAATATACACATTTATATATATACATAGGCCATCTGCCTTACTCAGTTTGCCAAATTCAAATACTAATATCTCCTGGAAACATCCTCACTGTCATACCCAGAAATAATGGCTATTAATCAGCTATTGGGGTATCCTGTGGCCCAGTCAAGGGACACATGAAATTAATTACCAAAAGACATGCCCAACTTTCAGCTTCTATGAGCAGTACATACATGTGTGAACCCGTTGTATCACACTCTCAGTAACATCTTGTTCAGTTTTTTCCCATTTCGTTTAAGATGTACTTCTTTGATTTCTAGTACAGTTAAATATGTGATATTTTATTATTTATCTTATCTTTCTATTTATTTATATGCACTTTATGTACTTTTTCTATTAGAACATTTGTCTACTTCATGTTGAATGCTTTTTTCATCTGTACCACAGTGCTGTTTTTGTCTTTTTTTTCTCTTTCCAGATTACCAAATTAACACTGAAACGTGTATATTTTTGACTTGCATTGTAAGTCTTGGAGGCTTGTAACCATCGAAATTATGTAGCCTAAAAAGTGGAGGATTTTAAAGTATTCTATAATAATGAATTTCCATCTCACCTCAGTTAACAGAGGACTTTTAAAGACAATAAAATGAAAGTGATGTTTCCTGAATATAAAGTTAGAGACAGGGCAAATTTATACTAGGAACAAAACTCCAAATTCCAATACTAACTCCATCTCTGCCTCCCCTCCCCCCAGCTATTTTCATATGAAAGAGAGAAACTATTCTAGTCAGGGCTTCTGTAAAAACTTAACCAGTGTTAATTTTTTTTCAAATCAATATATATAGATATATATTTATATATTTGTTTTCTTTGTATGTTTTATGATCTTATCTTATTCACATGAAGATCAGCAGGTGAAATTTACACATTCACAGGTACTGCTCCATGACCTTGGCAGATGATGGCTAACATTCCATCAAGGACAGTTGAGCATCATTTGGGTGCTCAGGGATGTGTTCTGGGAGATAAAAAAGAAAAGAAATGACTCTCTTATGGTTCCCAAAAGACTAGGTTTGGAGAGAACACCTGAAAGGATAGTGTTTATACGAACAATTTTGGAGTTACTTTTGGAATTTTCTTCATAATTTATTTACACTTTCATTGTATTCTATTTAAACTATGGTGATGAAGTTAAAAAAAAATGCCAACTTGATTATTATGTGTCTCAGTAAATTTAATTAAAATTAAAGCCTTAGCCTTTATCTTCACCTCCTATTCCTTTATAAGGAAATTCATTTTCAAAGGAGAAAAATGATTTATCAATATTAATGATAATCAAAAGACTGCTGTGATTAGGACCCATGATGAAAATCTAAAGGCAAGCCCTTCTGGAGTAGAATCAATACCTGGGCAGCAGGTGGCTCTGCCTCATTCACCACGGTCCCTCCAGGACCAGACTCAGTGCCTGGCCCACAGCAGACGTTTAATCATTCCAAGTTAATTTTTTTTTTTTTT
>CAUYQV010077968.1:0-29605 GCA_963574575.1 Galagoides demidoff
CTGTGGTCCCAGCTACTTGGGAGGCGGAGGCAGGAGACTCGCTTGAGCCCAGGAGTTGGAGGTTGCTATGAGCTGTGATGCCATGGCACTCTACCCAGGGGGATAGCTTGAGGCTCCGTCTCAAAAAAAAAACAAAAAAACTGATGTCAAAATGTCTTTTCCTCTGTGTTGCCAAAGGGCAAGAAGGCAACTAATTCACACACACACACACACACACACACACACACACACACACACACGCACTCTCCATCTCTTCTCCTGAGCCTGGGTTTCCAGTGACAGGCAGAGCAAAGGGCAGTTGGGCTCTCCTCCCTCATACGCGGGCTGTTTCAGGACTGAGAGCTGAGACCACATGACAAACAAAATGTCAACTAGTTCTTCCTGGAGTGCAGCTGCTATTCTGTGACCTCCAACCTTGTCTTTTGATCAAGGAATTTTGCCAAGAGCATGTTGAACTTTCTGAAGATAATATTTGACATGAACTCTGGGGCATCATATTAGTTTGCTTGAGCTGCCATAACAAAATGCCGCCGACTTGGTGGCTGAGCAACAGAAAGGTATTTTCTCACAATTCTGGGGGCTAGAAGTCCTAGATCAAGGTGTCAGCAGGGCTGGTTTCCACCAGGGCCTCTGTCCTAGGCTGGTAGATGGCCACCGTCTCCTCTCTGTGCACACGGATGGTCCTCCCTATGGGTCTTTGTCCTAATCTCTTCTTACAAGAACACCAATCCTCTTGGATTAGGGCCCCACACATATGACCCCATTTTAACTTAATTGCCTTTTTACCATATCTCCAAATACAGTCACATTCCAAGGTACTGGGAGTTAGGATTTCAACATGGGAATTTCAGGGTGAGGACCCAATTCAGTCCATAATAAACAGGTTTTCCTACCTCTCAGCTAGAGGGCAGAGAGCATTACTATCTCTATAGTTCTCTCTTCTCTTCCTTTAGAGTCAAAATTAATGTTTTGTGTTGGCAAGAATTATTTTTTGCTTGTTCTAGAAACAAACAGACCTATACACTTACCTGGAAAATCCAAAGTGTGAGCTTTGAAAAAGTGCTCCTGGCTCTTCCTGCACTCACTGGCAAAGCGGCCTGATAGTCACTCCTCTGGAGCTGGGGCTGGGTCACTGCTGGGGCCTTTTGGGCTTGCAGGTTGGCTCTGGACATTTGCATGGCTCCTCTGAATTATGTTCACAATCTCATCCCTCCTTGTTGGGGCCACATGACTCCTTTCTGGCTTGGTGAGTTACTTTGAGCCATATATTCTAGCTCTGAGTTTTGGGAATAAAACGCAATACCATAATAACAAAGAAAATGCAAATTGGACACATGTAAACTCTAAGAGGCAAATGATACGCAAACTGCAATAGCTCAGGTGAGCTGGCCAGGTCATCCCTGTGTCTCCTGCATAACCTCTGAGGATGTGGCAATGGTTAAAAACACAAGGAGGGGCTGGGCACGGTGGCTCACACCCATAATCCTAGCAGCTGAGGAATTCAAGACCAGCCTGCACAACAAACAGCAAGACCCATCTCTACTAAAAACAGAAAAATTGGGAGGCAGGGTGGTTAAAAAGAGGAAAGAAAAATTAGCCAGCTTGGGGCAGCGCCCGTGGCTCAGTGGGCAGGGCACCGGCCCCATGTACTGAGGGTGGCGGGTTCAAACCCTGGCCAGCTAAAACAGCAGTGTCAACTGCAACAAAAAATAGCTGGGTGTTGTGATGGGCGCCTGTGGTCCCAGCTACTTGGGAGACTGAGGCAAGAGAATCGCTTAAGCCCAAGATTAGAGGTTGCTGTCAGCTGTGACGCCACAGCACTCTACTGAGGGCAACACAGTAAGATTCTGTCTCAAAAAAAAAAAAAAAATTAGCTAGCCTATAGTCCCAGCGACTCAGGAGGCTGAGGCAGGAAGATTATTGAACCGAGGAGTTGGCAGTTGCTGTGAGCTGGGCTGATGCCACAGGACTCTAGAGTAACACTCTGTCTACAAAAATAAAAATAAAAAAAAGAACACAAGGAGGTTTCTGCATATCACCCCAATCCACCTCACTTCACAGGTTTGTAAAATTTAGGTAACAAATAGGCTTGCTGTTCTTTCCTCTATCTATGCAAAAGCCCTAGGGGGCCCCTGGATAGAGGGCTAGGGACGGCTCAGGCCCTGGGGATGGGAGAAAAGATTCAGTGTGGTTTCTGCCTTCAAGGCCTTATGAACTGGTGAGAAGTAAGCACCAAGCACACGGCCCAAGAAACAGGACAGAGACCAGGCTGTGGTGCCATGGGCTGAGCCCAGGAGCAGAGGCCCAAATGACTCCTCTGTCATCATGCAGCCTCTTTGAGCCTTGTTGTCTTTGTCTGTGAGTGGAGGATAAGCTTATTTTTCAGGGCTGCATCTCTCAGGCCCCAGTGTTCCTCTTTCTGTCCGCCCCACTCCCGCAGGGGCTTCAGTTCTTACAAGTGACATCACCCTCAGCCACTCTTATTTGGTTGGGGGTGGGCCCTGCCTGGAGCCCAACCAATCGGAATTCTTTCCTGGGAATTTTGGTTTAACCCGCAGTCAGGACAGCTTGGGCAGAGAGAGGTCCAGGAATGTGAAGGTCAGGCAGGGTCAGCAGCCCTGCTCCGCGCAGGAAAGACATCTAGAGTGAAAGAGCCTGCAGGCCCAGCAGGGACAGGGCAGGGAGTGCTGCTGCCTTTAGCGTCCCTCGGGTCGTCTCTGAGGTCCTCCCTGTGTAGAGTTCACTGCGTGCCCTTCCATGGGGTCCGGCAGAGGCTGTGTCTCTTCCTTGCAGCTCAGCAACACAAAACCAAGCCCCAGGTTTCCCCCATAGTGACCGCTTGTTTTTTTGCAGATACCTGGGGTTATCTATTTGCCTGGCACCCACCCCAGAGGGGCTGTGCAGTGTTTGTGGGGACACTGGAAGCTGCTCTGTGGCCTGAACTTGTCTGCCTTTTGTTGGGGCTGGCCAGGGAAGCTGTGTGGTCTGAGGAGGCCCTAACACCCAGGAATGCGTTAGGTGCTCTTGACCTCTACTGTGCAAGGAGATGGGGCTTTTTGTTGTTGTTGTTGTTTGAGACAGCGTCTCATTACGTGGCCCTTGGTAGAGTACTGTGGCGTCACAGCTTACAGCAACCTCCTACTCCTGGGTTTAAGCGATTCTCTTGCCTCAGCTTCCCAAGAAGCTGGGACCACAGGCGCCCATCACAACGCCCGGCCATTATTTTTTGGTTGTGGTTGTCGTTGTTTGGCAGGCCGGGGCTAGGTTTGAACCCACCAGCTCTGGTGTATGTGGCTGGTGCCCTAGCTGCTGAGCTGCAGGCCCTGAGCCGAGATGAGGCCTTTCTTGAAAGTTCTGTGGGCAGTTGAGGGAGGATCATATTACACGTACCCAGTTCCCCCAGCATGTGCCTCAGTTTCCCCTGTAGGGCCTTCCTCTCTCCAACAATCCCTGTGCTCTCGCCTCCTCACTCATCCTCCCTGCCAGCCCCAGCCCCCCTGTGGGATCCGGCTCTGAGGTCTCCTCCTGCCCTCTTTCTCAACCAATGACACATGCGTGTAGCCTGAGGACCCAAGTGGTAATTTATAAAACTGTTAATAAAAACAATCTGCCACCCCCTCCACCAGGATTGTCCCCACAGGACTGTGTCCCAGGTCATTCTTTTCGTATTTGCCCCCATACCTTTCATGAATGTGCCCAGACAGCTGCTTCTCCATTCTCCAGTGTCAGCGGCTCTGACTCCCTACCCTGGGGGTGAGGATTTAGCGCAGGAATCCCCTCCTCACTCCCTCATAACTTCAGCGGGATCCAAGTTCGGTGTTTACATTATTGTGTGCTTGCAGCTCACGCAGGGCCGAGCTGTAGCGTTGATGATTCGGCCTTCCCTGGGATTCGCCTGTCTCTGGCCCACAGCTGCCGCCTTCTTCCTGCCTGTTGTGACTTCACCATTGCACCCTCCTCCAGCTGTGGAAGCCGCCTTTCAGCATGTTCAGACACATCCCCGTGGTGGCCTGGCGCCCTGGTCATGTCACCCAGGTGACGGCCATCTCTTCCCAGCTGGGGTCTGTGTCCTGAATCCCATCTCCTCTTCCTGCTTGCCCCCTCATGGTGCTAGGTCCACCCTCTGTGACCTTTTTTAGGAGGCAAATCTCTGAGACCTGGGGCGTCCCAATGTCACATTTCATGGATCCCTTGGCAGAGCACAGATTCTGGGGTGGAAATCACTTTCCATCAGGATTTTGAAGTCTTGACTCCACTTGGCTCCAGGAGTCTTACAACTTTCAGCGATGCTATTATGAGGCCTGAGATCACTCTGATATCTAGTCCTTTGTGTGAAACCTGATTTTTCTCTTCTCTGGCTTGTCCTGGTCCTCTGTGTCACAAGCCAGACAAATGTCACAATGATGTACCTTTCACCCATTGTCAGGAGTCCTCAGGGTGTCCTTTAAATCAGGAAACTCGGTCCTTCATTTCTAGGAATTTTTTTTTTTTTTGAGACGGAGTCTCGCTTCATTATCACCCTCAGTAGAGTGCTATGGGGTCTCAGCTCACAGCAACCTCAAACTCTTGGGCTCAAGCGATTCTCTTGCCTCAGCCTCTCAAGTAGCTGGGACTACAGGTGCCTTCCACAATGCCTGGCTATTTCTGTGAGCTTAGGCAATCCACCTGCCTCGGCCTCCCAAAGTGCTAGGATTACAGGTGTGAGTCACTGCACCTGCCCCCTTCTAGGAAATCTTTTTTTCTTTCCTTTTTATTTATTTATTTATTTATTTATTTATTTATTTATTTATTTATTTGAGAAAGAGTCTCACTCTGTCACCCTAGGTAGAGTGCCATGGCATCATCATAGTTCACAGCAACTTCAAACTCTTGGGCTCAAGTGAACCTCTTGCCTCAGCCTCCTGAATAGCTGGGATTACAGGTGCCCACCATCACACCTAGCTACTTTTAGAGACAGGGTCTTGCTCTTGCTCTGGCAGGTCTCAAACTCCTGAGCTCAAACAATTCACCTGCCTCAGCCTCCCAGAGTGTGGGATTACAGGCATAAACCACTGTGCTGGGCTTTTTTTTTTTTTTTTTTCAGTCAAAGTCTCACTCTGTTGCCTCAAGCTAGACTGCCATGTTATCAGCCTAGCTCACAGCAACCTCAAATGCATGAATTCAAGCAATCCTCCTGCCTCCGTCTCCTGAGTAGCGGAGACTACAAGTACGTGGTATAATGGTCAGCTAGTTTGTCTAGTTTTTAGTAGAGATGGGGTAAGAGGATGAATGGATGGATATACGGGTAAGTGGATGAGTAGATGGATGGATGGGTGGATGGATGGATATATGGGTGAGTGGATGAGTGGATGGATGAATGGATTGGTGGGTGAATGGGTAGATAGATGGATGGAAGGGAGGATGGATGAGGGGATGAATGGATGTATGAGGTTACTGTAGGGAGGCTGCATGGATTGGGAGGCACCAGGCTGGTGCCCTCCCATCTTCACCAGAGTGTGACTTGGGCACGTTATAGGCATGTGTGCCTCGGCTGCTTTCGTAGTGTAGGGCAGAGATGCTCGCTGCCTGTGGGCCATGACGGCAGCCCTGAAGTTTCTAGTGACTCCTTCAATGTTCCTGCAGGTAAGGAGTGGATCCTGCTGTCCTCTTCAAGTTTTCCTGGCCCAGATTTCCAGAACCCAGTCTTCATGCCAGGCTCCTCCCAGGCAGAGGCCCTTGGAAAGGCCCAGAGCCACAGAGCTACCTACCTGAAGGCCTGGAGGGGCAGAGGACGAGGGTTGCTGGGGTGGGCAGGAGATCTTTGGGTCCATGTACCACTCTCGGGAGTGATGGGTGGAGGCCCCAGGGTTGGGGACCCAGGAAGAGGATCTGTGGCCTCCTAGTGCTGTGCATGTGGATGGTGAGGGGCTGAGGGGCAGCAAGAGGGGGACCTGAACGGCTTGGCAGGGGCTGGGTGGGGACTGCCTCTTATTAAGGCCATGGCCACGTGGGGAGCCAGCCTGGGGTGAGGGAGGGAGGGAGGAGGCAGCCCGACATGCTGAGCTGCAGGGGTCATTTGGTGTCTCCACCTGAGCATCAGAGCCGGACTCGCAGGTGATGATGGCTCCCATGTACATGGAGCCCTGGGTCCCCACATATACAAGGACTTGCCCCAGCAGGCCGATTGGTGCAGCCAAGGGTACACTAACCACACGGCGAGGAGGAAGATCATGGGGTGGGAGAGAGCAGCCAGAGGCTGGGGAAACAAGGTCATGTCTGGGGCTGGGAATCAGTGCCAGGCCCTAGGGCCTAGGTGGGGTTCTCAGCTGGGTTGGACACCAACACCCCTGCTGCCCAGCAACCCTACATGAGCCTGGATGTCTCAGTGGGAACAGCACAGGCAGCAGGAGCCAGAGGAGACATTCTTCTGTCCATGCTGGGTTCTCATATGGCAGTTATTGCCACTGCTTTCTTGTTTTAGGTGAAACAAAGGACCTGGGCAGAATGATAAGAACTACAAACAGAGGGACATGGCCAGAGCGGAAGGGAGGAGAGTGCACGTGGCCCAGTGTAAATCGATCCTGAACGCAGTGCAAACAATGACTCTGAGCCTGTAACTGCGGAGAGTCACCCCCTCGCTCAGTGGAAGCAGGACTGGGTCTTCAGGACCTGACCCTGGGAGGTCACGGTTGCCCTAGTCCCCAGTACTGGCCCAGAGACCAAAGCTGGGGTGCTCAAGCTCCTTTCTGTCCGGGCCCTGACACTGCTCGCGGCTGCTCGTGCCAGCCCACTGGAACCACATGCCTTTTATGGCACTGGATGTTCTTGCATGTTGGGGCAGGGCAGGAACAGGGGAAGGGACCAAAAGGATCACGGGCTGCCCAAACTGCCTCAACAGGAGTGAGGGGTACTGTGCAAAACTGCGGGCTTGGCCCCCACATCCTCCCTGCCCATTGTCCCACCTGCAGAGTTTCTGCCAATCCCTGCAGGTCACGCTCCCGCGGAACAGCCATGAAGACCTACTATGTGCCAAGTGCACTTCCAGATGGGTGGGCTTTGCCAGTGTGGCCAGGGACAGGGCAGGACCTCAGTGTGTGCTCTGAATGGGGCCCTGTAGGGTTCTGGAAGTAATGTGCCCTGACCCTTTGGCCACAGTGAGAGGAGAGGGCAGGGGTCAGTGAGGAGCAGACTGAGCATCTAGAAGGGCAGGAGGACAAGGCTGGGGGGCGGGTGCTTGGTGTGTCCAGTCTGCAGCCATCCGAGCCTTGTGAGCCAGGAGGGGGAGTGTGGCACTGGGGTGCTGGAGCACCTTGGATCTCTGCTGGGGTTAGGCTCACAGGGAACCTCAGCACCCACATCTCTATTTACATCTATTTACCTGCATTCACGGCAGCTCTCTGAGGTGATTTTAAGAGAATTGGTCCCTGGGAAAGGCTGTAAATCAGCCCCCTCAGCCCCTTGCCACATTCCTCCAGCACAGAGGTGCAGCCATGGCCTTCCCTGGCTTCACTCTCAGGGACAAAAGCACAGGAAGCCCCTTTTCCAAGCACCACAGTCTAACTCCTCAGGCCAGTCGGTGCCGGCTTCCGCCAGGGCCTTGGATTATTGCATCACCATTTTCTTCTTCTTCTTCTTTTTTTTGGGGATAGGATCTCACTCTGTCACCTTGTCTAGAGTGCCATGCATCATAGCTCACAGCAACCTCAAACTTCCAGGCTCAAGTGATCCTTCTGCCACAGCCTCCTGAGTAGCTGGGACTAGAGGCACCTGCCACACCACCTGGCTAGTTTTTCTATTTTTAGTAGAGATGGGGTCTGGTTCTTGCTCAGGCTGGTCTCAAACTCCTGAATTCAAGCGATCCACCCACCTCAGCCTCCAAAGAGTGCTGGCATTACAGGTGTAAGCCACTACACCCAGCCTTGTTACAGATATTAACTAATATCTTTGATACATGAGGCACTTGTGCAAAGTGAGTGATAATAAAATAAAAAGCAAAGCCCAAGAATAAATGGGTCAAGAATACAAACTAAATTCACATGCACCCACATGTGCACACTTGCACACACATGAGAGGCCCTGTAGCTGAGGGAGCCAACCCTGCATAGACTGGCACTTGGCCCAGTGTCTTCTGAGACTCCCATGAATGCTGGGCCCTGAAGACCTCAGAAAGTTCAGGAAGGTGTCCCTGCAAGGCCAGGGGGTGGGGGGCGACCTGGCCACTTCTATGGGGAGGTTTAAGCAAGGGCACATTCAGTTAGAGGGAGCGACCTTGGCAGGGTCTCATTGGCTCCCTCTGTGAAATGGGAACATAATGTGCTTGGAGCGTTTCTAGGGGAGGGAACAACCAATGGACCTGGGCTAACCCGTGTTCCATAGATACTAGGGCAGATGGAATTTCATCCACACCACGCCCTTGCCCAAAATTCACACTGAAGATCTAACCCCCAAGGGACTGTGTTTGGCGATAAGGCCTTAAAGGAGGCCGTAAGGGTGAGGTCCTCCCCCGTAAGAAGAGGAAGAGATACCAAAGAAGTCTCTCTCCCCTCACGCACACACAGAGGACAGACCATGGAGGAGGCCACTGTCTACAGGCCAGGAGCAGAGGCCTCGCCAGAAACCCACCCTGATGGCACTTGTATCTTAGACTCTCAGCATCCAGAACTCTGAGATTAACTCTTGTTGCTGAAGCTGCCCAGCCTGTGCCTGCCCCTGGACACTGACCCACACACTTGCATTTCCAGCAAGGATACCCACTTTGCCGCTGTGCTACAAGCAATACCCTAGTCTATGATGTTTGCACGTCAGGCCCCAAATACATAGTAAAGACAGATCCATCTGTAATTCTTTTTTTGAGACAGAGCCTCAAGCTGTCCCCCTGGGTAGAGTGCTGTGGCATCACAGCTCACAGCAACCTCTAACTCCTAGGCTCAAGCGAGTCTCCTGCCTCAGCCTCCCAAGTAGCTGGGACCACAGGTGCTGACACAACGCCTGGCTATTTTTGGCTGCAGTCGTCATTGTTGTTTGGCAGGGCCCGGGGCTGGATTCGAACCCGCCACCTTAGTTGTATGTGGCTGGCGCCTTAGCCACTTGAGCCCCAGGCGCCAAGCCCCATCTGTAATTCTATAATTCAGATGTACAGTCTGATGTCATACCCTGATTTATGATGATTTATTATAAAAGCTTTTGTAAACAAGTGTAGGCAATGCAATCTGTGTAACTGTTTATTATATTTAGAAGTCTACAAATTTGAGCTTTTAAGAAAGATTTACAAAATATTCATTTGAAACCACATTTTTGGTTCATCAGATTTTAAATATATTTTACTGTGCTGAACAATATATTCTATTGCTGTCTAAAACACAGCCAAATTATTTTTCTTTATTCATTTATACACATTCTGTAATTTTTGCTAACCAAGATTAAGATAAAAAATATTAACAAAACTACTCGATTACAATTACGATTTTCCCATATGCCGAACTATTTTCTGTAGCTTTATTTCTTACCTTATTCAATTTTAATTCTGTGCACAACATCAATTTATAAACACACTAGGGAATTCTCATCTTACGTTTCTCATAAATTCAAACAGCAACACCTTGTCAAAAGATAAAATTAACTCCCTTGGGAAAGTGGAAGCTTAGCTTTGTTAAAAGCACTCACCGAAAAATATTTTTAAATTTATAGATCATACAAAATAAACAATTTACAAAGGGACAAATGACTTTAAACATTATTTTGAAATCACCTTAACGTGTAGAAACAGAAGTGAAGCAATCTGTCAAGTTGGACACCAGTCATTGCTGGTCGCTTGTCTCTCTTTACTTCCTTTCTAATGAAATGTGTGTGTGGTGAATGCTGTTTCCACAGGGCCCTCGGGCATCAGACGATGATCTGGCGGCCCAGGAGCCAGGAGCAGACTGCTCCTCCCGCAAGTGACGTCTCCCGTCCACGGAGTGGGGAGGAGCCAGTGTCTCCAGGCCCAGCCGGTGGAACCGAAGATCACGAAGATCCCGGGAGCATAAACCAAGGATGTGCACAGATATGCCCGAGGGAGGGCATGCGAGGGGTAACGCAAAATAGAAATTATGGTAAAGCTTCTACTACATCAAAAATAAAAATTTCTCAAAAGAAATATTAAAAATCAGAAATGTATATATACCACGTGAAAAAAGCAGCACAACAATCTGCAAAACTGTCTGGTCTTTGTTGCGCCCTGTGATGGGGTCACCGCTCCATGTGAAGAGGAATCCTCCAGGAAGCAGGCGTCCTGGCATCAGCATTAAGAACCATAGCGA
Organism: Galagoides demidoff; assembly: GCA_963574575.1. Classification (NCBI taxonomy): domain Eukaryota; kingdom Metazoa; phylum Chordata; class Mammalia; order Primates; family Galagidae; genus Galagoides; species Galagoides demidoff. The sequence goes on from CAUYQV010077968.1 coordinate 10,278, forward strand.
TCCTGAGGAGAGACCCCAAATGAAAGTTTATGGACACATCGATCCCTAATTCCCACATTCTGAATGTTTGGCATTACCAAAACCGACACCAAATTGGCACAGGGCACCAAGCATCTGGCATGGAACGCGGCACCCCAGGGATGCAAATGGCTGGTGCAGGAGCTGCCACCGCCTCCCAAAGTCAAAGACTGTGTCCGGGCTTCCTGCTCCTGCACCCACGGCCATGGCCCTGGGACTGTGCGGCGGGGAGCAGAGCAGCTGGGGGTGCAGAGGGTGCTGAGCAGGCCCAGGGCCATGTGCTGAGCCCACTGGGTAGCAAGTGTGATGGGGAAGACAGAGGAACACATTTCGAGTTAGAAACTGAAATTGTGGCTCAGCTGGTGATCTTGCAAAAATGACTTAACCTCTCTGTGCCTCCATTTCTTCACTTGTAAACTGGGGACATAAAAAGGGCATAATCTATAAAATGCAGCTGATCGATCATTAATACAGTGAGGATATTGCCCCTAGGAAAGTGATGCCGTCTCAGCTGCCCTAAGGGACAAGAAGGAACAGATAGTGTCTGGGGCTGAGGGGTGAGGGCCCTTCTCAGTGGGAAGCACTTCCACGGGCACCAAGCCACAGGGGGAGCAGCATCGGGGGCGGGAAGCCTCCCCTCCCTCTAGCCACAGTTTATCTCAACAATAGAGGCCTTACATGACTCAATGTAGATGGCCCTTTTGCATCTCACAGCACATTTGAACCTGTAGTTAAACTTCTAGGGCATGCTTAAATTGTGTTGATCAAAAAAACAAAAAAACAAAAAAGAATATACTTACTGTGCTTTGACTTCTTTTGAAAAAAATTTAATGATTTTTTTTTTTTTTTTTTTGAGACAGAGCCACAAGCTGTCACCCTGGGTAGAGTGGTATGAAATCATAGCTCACAGCAACCTCCAACTCCTGGGCTCAAGCGATTCTCCTGCCTCCACCTCCCAAGTAGCTGGGACTACAGGCGCCTGTCACAACACCCGGCTATTTTTTGTTGCAGCCGTCATTGTTGTTTGGCAGGCCCAGGCTGGATTCGAACTTGCCAGCTCAGATGTATGTGGCTGGCGCCTTAGCTGCTTGAGCCACAGGTGCGGAGTCTAATTAATGATCTTTAAAAATTTTCACAGCACCCTGGCTGAAAACCACTCATGTAGACAATAAGGAATGAGAAACAGGCTTCTGTATATACAAGTATGTCCTATCTTCCTTTCTCTAAAAGACTGAAATACAATCTAAATACCTCACTTTGGACTTAGGGATTAGATAGATAAATTATACATATTTTGATTTAACAGAATGTGTTTTAGGAGAATTTTTTTTTTTTTTTTTTTAGAAACAGAGTCTCACTTTATTATCCTTTGGTAGAGTGCTGTAGAGTCACAGCTCACAGCAACCTCCAACTCCTGGGCTTAGGTGATTCTCCTGCCTCAGCCTCCCAAGTAGGTGGTACTACAGGTGCCCACCACAACGCTCAGCTATTTTTTGTTGCAGTTTGGCCAGGGCCAGGTTTGAACCTGCCACCCTCAGTATATGGGGCCAGCGCCCTACTCACTGAGCCACAGGCGCTGCCCAGAATTTTTAATTACAGTAGAACCTCCACAGTTGATCACCTCTCTACACTGACCACATCCTTGAGTTGACCTAATTTTCATAACTGGACATGTACCACATATACGTATCAGTACAGCAGGCCTAGTTCCTTATGTGGACCACCTCCAGATGTGGAACAGGTTGCTACAGCCCCCTGGGTACGGAGGTTGTACCGTACATGGACATGCTCATAACATACCATCATAGATAAAAGTAGGATATAAAACCAATATACAAGACAGACCCTTTTTAATTATAAAAAGATAGGTATAGAAGGATATGCTTAGAAGTCTAATTTTTGGCCAGGCACAGTGGCTTGTGCCTGTAACCTAGCACTCTGGGAGGTTGTAGCAGTAGGACAGCTTGAGCCCAGTTCAAGACCAGCTTGAGCAAGAACAAGACTCTGTTTCTAAAAAGAAAAAAAGAAAAATCAGTCAGGCATGGACGTGGGTGCCTGTAGTCCCAGCTGTTAGGGAGCCTGAGGCAGGAGGACTGCTTGAGCCCTGGGGTTTGAGGTTGCTGTGAGCTATGATGACACTACAGCACTCTACCTTGGGCAACAGAGTGAGACTCAGCCTCAAAAAAAAAAAATCTCTTTTTTCTTTCTCTTAGATCTGCTTAGAAATCTAGAACTAAATATAAAGCAAAATATTAACAGAAGTTATTCCTGTAAAGTGAGATTATGGATAATTTAAAGTTTTTTCTAATACTTTTCTACTCTACTTTAGAAAAAAATTAGATAATGATCATGACAATTCATATAACAATTCCTCTAGAGTCATAAATTAGAAAATTTTAAACAAGTATAAAATTGTAATTTCTGATTTTCATAATGTCCTGGTTTATACTGTAGCAAACACACAGATCAAATAAGATACAATCTAATTTTCCAGCAACTGAAAAGTGGGCTAAATCTCATTTTCAAAATGATGAACGATCATTATACTCTGAGTACGATCCCTGTTTCACTGACCTGAATTGAAGTCATGACTCCATTGGCAAAGACGGAGAGTTTTCCAGCAACAGACCTCACTCCCTGCTTGAACTGTGCCATGTCGGGGGCATTGGGCAGCACGCTGGAGAGGCCGTAGTTCCCTGCACACACAAAGCAGACGCTGGCTCAGATCCCATCCATCCTGCTTCCTCACAACCAGCCCGTGGTTGACGGAGAGGGACCCAGCAGTGGGGTCAGGACTGGAGTTGAGGTGCCAGTCCAATCCCAAACCAGCTGCAAGACCCATGTGAGAGAAGGGATAGTACAGGGGTCTCGCCACCACTGTGAGTTCAAATCCTGGCACTGACTCTGAAGTTCTTTGCCCTCTCTGGGAGGCCCATTTCCTCAAGGTGCTTAACACACTAGTGGCAGGTGAGTACTCAGCAAATGGCAGATGGGCAGAACCCTCCTCACTTCCTCTAGGACCACCTCTCCCCCTCTGTAGGGGTGGGCACATGACCCAGCCTGACCAATCAGAGCTTTCCCTCAGATTCACATATACTCAAATGAGAGGAGCCATTTGCTTGCTCTGGGTCACTGGAGGGAAAAAGTGAAGCGGCAGCTGTCTGTGACTATAGCTGCCCCCTTTCCATTTGCTTAAGGGACAGAGGAATCTTCCCAGTACAAATGAACAAGGCTCACCCAGGATGTGAGCCAAATGGGCCAATCTGTTCTCCTGATGCTGTCTGCTTATGACTTGGCAGCCAAGGTTCCCCTCCCCTGACTATCTGGTCCCGCCACAATCTGCTTTTCCACAGCTTACTGACTACTGAGGCAAACAGACAATTAACTGATAAATCACTAAAGTGTGAACTGTGTCCTCTGGAGGCGACATGGAACAAACATAGTTGGGAGGAAACCAGAGGGGTGCAGGCAGGAGGGCGATAGTCGAGCCTAAGTGAGTGGAGTAGTGATTAGGAGCGGACGGGTCTGTGTCCTGACGAGGCACCTGTCACAGGTGTGCTGACTCACAGGCTGCGGGTGGCGGAGGGAGAGAGATTATGGAGGATTCCCAGGTTTCTGGTTTGAGCAGCCAGGAAGGTGGTGGCCCCTCTCTCTGAGACAGAGGGAAAGCGGAGCCATGCCCAGGTTGTTGTTGGTGGTGGGGCAAGGCTCTGTGTCAGTCGGGACAGGACTGGTAACACTGCACTAACAAAAACTGCAACTGTAGTTTGCTGCGCCCAGTGCAGGTTGGCAGGGGGTTCTGCTTACACCGTCACTTGGGATCCAAGCCCGGATCCAAGCCTGGGTGGCCACCTCTTAATTGATGCTTCCTTGATCACCACATAGTAAAGAAACATGGCAGCACGCACACTAGCTCTTACAGCTCAAGGGGGAAGCAGAACACGTCACCACTGCAGCCTGGCCCTGACCATGAGATGCGAGACTCAGAGGTGGTGGGAGGCCTGTGTCCAGCCTGCAGGGTGGGTGGGCAGCTCCCCAGTTCATTCATCACCCACCCACCCCTCCATTCACCACACACCTGCTGACAGCTTCTTCCACCAGGCTGTCAGGTAGAAGGGCACAGGCCAAGGGCACAGAAACAAGAGGGGACAGGTCCCACCCCCAGCTGGCTCAAAGGGCTCAGCCAAGCCTGGAATGGGGTGGGGCTGTCTAGGTAGATGAGGAGGAGCATTCCTGGCTCAGAGGCCCAAGAAAGCGTGGGGCGCCACAGGCTCCCGCCACCAAGCTGGAGTCATAAGCAGTAAACGATGAGAATGAGGCTGGAAAAGCTGAGGGGCAGGAAGGTCTTGAAGGGTGGGCACTGGGTGGGGGCAGGATGGTCCTAAAGGGCGGGCACTGGGTGGGGGGAGGACGGTCCTGAAGGGTGGGCACTGGGTGGAAGAGCCCACGGTTGGATGCCTACAGGGATGCCCTTTGAAAGATCCCTCTGGGAGGGGTGAGGAGAGGAGTGGGGGCAGCCAGGACAGAGCAGGAGGACCAAGCAGGGGACTATGGCCAAGGTGCAGGCAGAGGGTGAGTGCCCAGCCTACAGTGCAGGGCTAGGGACTCCTGGATGTCTGGGGGAGGCACAGACTCTATGGGCTTATGGGGTGCTGAGGGGGCTGGGACAGTCCAGATGACTCCCAGACTTCTCAAAATATGAATTTTTAATGGATACCATATTTCGATTTCCCTGAAATGGAGACAAATCAAGAGAAAAAGTATTTTCAGGATTATGAGAATAATAAGTTGAACAGAGACCAAAAAGTGTTCCAACGTCTCCTGGGACAGCATAACAGACACCATTTGCCAAAACCAATGAGACGGCTGTTTGCAACTGACTCTCAGCCAGCAATGCCACACAGCCATGACACTGAACAAGTGCAGTGATCAAGCCAAATCACCTGCCTGCCACTGAGTAGTTCAAGGCCCACGAGCCCCAGAGAGAGCACACTCCTGGACCCAGGCCGGGGCAGGGAGAAAAGAAGAGTGGCCACAGGGACCCACAGAAGCAGAGGACAAACGCAAAAATCTGCCGTGTGCCTAGGAAGGAAGGGTCTGCAGCGTCTCTGGCACTACCAGGAAGACTTGTTAGAAATACACTGAGGGGCAGCTGGGTCTTCAGCTTGCTGTAATATGGCTCTCACAGAGCCACCTCAGCTCTGTCACCTGGCGCCCAGGAGCCCTGCTCCCGGCCCACCTGAGGTAGTGCCCAGGTGATGGCAGTGCCCCGGTCCTCCCTAACCCTGCTCCATGGGAGCGACTGTGGGGCCACCGCCGTGCAGGTTGGCTGTGGGCACTTCCCTGCCTGTTCTGCTCAGTCCTTCAGTTGCTCTGAAGGGAGCAACTGAGGATGTGGCAGGCTCAGGGTTAGACTGCAGCCCCAGAAAGCATCCTACCTCACCAGAGGCATTTCAGACTGGAACTTCCTTTTTATTTCTTCCCCTCTAAAGGAATTCTGCAGGTCTACTCTGATGTGCCTGCTGACACTGACAGGACACACAGGGACACTCAAAGGTAAGGAGGACGGAATAGTTTCTTAAAACAAGCTTTAGCTTGGTGCTGAAATGTGCTCTAAATAAAAATGAAATATTTAATAAAAGTTGTTCAATGTGCTTACATTTAGGGTGGCTGTTAAAGGTATCTTTTATGATGAGCCCCAATGGATGATGAAGCCAGGGAACAGCCATGGTTTGAACCATGTGAATTTGGGACAGAGGTGGGGGAGGGAGGATGAGCCCTGCCCAGGCACCAATCCGCCAGTGGAGACAGAGAACCCAACTGATCAGAGTTTGTTTGGGACTCACATATGGTCAAAAAACTTAATGAACCTTTATTCTCCACCGTTCCCTCCAAGGGAACAGGAAGGCAAACAGGCTGGCCACAGTTTTCCTTCCACCACTGGAAAGGATGCTTTTGTTTGATCTCCAGCCTTTTTGTTTTTTAAACAATGTTTCAAAGTAAAATTCCCTATGACTAGAATTACAAGGCAGGCACTGAGGAGGCAGGCTTTCTAGACACCAGTCTCTAGACTGACCTGCCCGCTATGCAAGGCTCTGCGAGGTGGCCCAGCACTACCCCGGGGGGACAGCAGAGGTAGGAGTATAGGACCCTCCAAAAAAGCAGTCAGAGCACCTCTCTGCTAGGGGCAGACATAAAAGACAGATGTCCTGACAAAACACCAGGATATAGGAAATTTGGAGATGAGAACACAGGCCAGTGAGCCTCACCTGTCCCCACCAGGACCCAGGGAATGCTTGGTCAGCACCTGACTGACCTCTGCTTGAGGTCGGGGGTGGTGGGAGAGAGGCACGGGGCATATGGCTGTCCAGCAGGTGGCTCACTGCCCCCACCCTCACCGGTTGCAGACGAGCTAGGGCTTGCCCACTTGGGCCTGGTTCCTGGCATCCTGTAGGGCTGCCAGACTCTCTGCCCACTGCTGCTTACCCTGCCAGCTGCTCTGCCAACACGCAACCCTGGCTCACCAGGTACCACCTGGCTATGGCACTCCCTCCCCTGTAACACAGCAACTTGGTGGTGCTTACCAGAGCCTGAGGGTCAAGGCGTGTCTCCAACATCCCTCAAACCTCAACACAGAAGATCCCAAACACTCAGACCTCTGTCGAAACTGTTCTCTCTAGACTCAGAAAACCACTCTTTTCTGTGCTGTAAGGCCAAGTGGCTGTCTAGGTTGGCTACCCGATGGCCTTCCTAAAGCCTTACCCAGCTTCCCTAGGGCCCACCAGGCCCTGAATGCCTGGCTCCTGAGATTCCTCCCTCCCCCAGTTCTCCTGCTAATAAGTGGGTTCCTGAAATGACCTCAGAGGATACTGACCCTTTACCATTAACCACGGGACCCTTGCCTCACAGCTGCAGCCGGCGGAGGCCAGTGCGGGTTCTCTCACAAGCTCTTCCAGGTCTCAGGGATGCAGAGGTGAAAGCACAGGGTGGTGCTTGGGGTTCACTGCCTGGGCTTACAGGCCACCCTGGGATGACCAGACACCAGCTCACTGGGGTCTAGACCCTGAAGAGGGGTGCGGAAGACGGGCAACTCCTTTTCACCTGTCCACTTCCAAAGCTGTGTCCTGCCTCTCCTGGAAGACTGACACTGGTGGAGTCACACTCTTCCATCTGTCCCTTCCCCATCTGGGCACCCACACGATCCCGAGAGGCACTTGCTGGTGGGGCATTGTACATACAAGTATCTTCCAAGCCTCACTATGGTCCCATGCATCAGCCCCCCACTGTACAGAGGAGGAAAGTCAGGCTAAAAGTGCCAAGACTTCTTCCAGAGTCTGTAGCTAGGGAGGGGCTGGCATCACAGGGCAGCCAGGGCTACCCACCTCCAAGGCTAAGACACTACACGGGACCTGACACCACATGCACACTGTGGTGGAAAACTCTCATCTACGACAGTGTCGCAGGAAGATGACTTGCAGGTAGCGTCAGGATATTGCTTAAATTTCCTGGCTTGGTCTCCTTACGTGGAAGAATAACTTCTGTTCTACCCTACGGACAGCAAAGATAAGAGCATGGAATAATGGCTGCAGAATATCTCAGAAAAGGAGCAGTCCTATCCAGGCGTGCTCACCCAGAGGCACGAGGCAGCCCACCCTCACCCGGCCCAGCACTACCTGCCGGCTGCTTCCGCTGCTCGTCGAACAGATCAGCGGAGCTGATGGAGGAGCTCGCCGACAGCCGCTCTAGCCGGGCCCTGGTTTCGTACTAGGGAAGACAAAAAGAAACATGAGGAGCCAAACATCATGAGCAATTTTTCACAAAAACAATCACCAAAGAGCTGTCATTTCAAAATATTTGTCCCCCCTAGGCTTTCTCCCTCAAAGAGTTACTGAATGTTGTCCCCTTGCCAGGTCCAGGGGAGAGCATGAGGCTCATGTCATGGATGGGGGGCAGGTCACAGCCAGACAGATTAGCACAAAACATCACGGCCAACGGTCACGGTCGGTACCATGGAGAGAGCACGGCGGCTGCCTGCTGGTGCTGCTCCCCGCAGCTGTCAGGCAAGGCCACCGCAGGCTCTCTGCCAGGCTCCACTACACTATTTGATAACTGAATGTGAATGCCATCGACATTAAAACAAGGCCGACTGTAGGAGTGAGGAGAGTGGCCAACAACTCTATCCTCAAAATGATGGTGAAAGTTCTCCTGCTGCAAAGCACAGTTGGCACACGTTAGGAAACTGTTCCCCACGCCGTCTGCAAAGCTGGTGGTCACGCACATCCCGGGAGTCCACACGAGGACGCCAGGCTTTGGTAGGAGGGGCACCTCTCACCTTTCCATCTCCACTCAAGTCTTTTTTGTTTTTGTTTTTTTTTGAGACAGAGCCCCAAGCTGTCACCCTGGGTAGAGTGACGTGGCATCACAGCTCATAGAAGCCTCCAACTCCTGGGCTCAAGAGAGTCTCCTGCCTCCACCTCCCAAGTAGCTGGGACTACAGGGGCCTGCCACAACGCCCGGCCATTTCTTGGTTGCAGCTGTCGTCGTTGTTTGGCGGGCCCGGGCTGGATTCAAACCTGCCTGATCAGGTGTATGTGGCTGGCACTTAAGCCGCTCGAGCCGCAGGCACCAAGCCACCACTCAAGTCTTAACACGTAGCAAGACTCCACTTAAGATGAGCTCAGTAACATTTCTGAGAAAAGGTGACAGCCTGAAAATAAATACATGTGCTCCCCCCAAACACCTGGTTAATGTGGTGGCTTATGCCTGTAATCTTAGCATTAGGGGAGGCCATGGCAGGAGGATTGCTTCAGGCCAGGAGTTTGAGACCACCCTGTCTAAATAATAATAATAAAATAATTTTGTTTTGGCCAGGGCTGGGTTTGAACCTGCCACCTCCAGCATATCAGGCTGGTGCCCTACCCTTTTGAGCCACAGGTATTGCCCTAAAATAAATTTTTAAAAAAGGAAAACCTGTGTTTCATTTAACTTTGTTTAAAAATTATTAAATGACAGCTGCATCACTGTATCAGCAATTGCCTGAAATCTGCTCAGAAGATAATGGCCATAACGAACACTGAGAGTGAATGAGATGAGATGTGGTTCTAATTCCCAAGCACTCCTCTTGCCAAGGCAACAAGTGGGGGATCACTCAGACAGACCTGGGTCCGAGTCCTGCCTCTGGAAAGGGGCCTTGGCAGCCTGAGCCTGTCTCTCATAAGGCCCCTCCTTCCACGATGCCCATACCCATGCTCCCTTCCTGCTTTTGGGGGCCCCATGGAAACTCTCTGGACCCTTACATCAGCCTGGGCTTGTCTTCCAAAGTACATATCTGATGAAATGGACTTGGCGTTGCCAAACTTCTTCTGGGCCTCATCTGTATGTTCAACTGGTTCATAATCCGGCTTGCGGCGAGCAGCAGGCCTACAATGAACACCAGCCAAGGCAGGTTAATGTGAGGTGAGGCAGCATGCTTCTCATTTATACTGTTCACATGGGATTTTCTTTTTTTTTGGCTACACGGATATAGTGTCACTATGAAGTTTGGGCTTATAGTGCGACCATCGTCCGACCAGTGTACACTTGTGCCCACCGAGTAATTTTTCATCCCTCATCTCCCCTGAGCACAAGTCTCCAGTGTCTGTGGTCCCTCTCTGTGTCCACATGTGCATGTTATTTTGTTCCCACTTATCACTGAGAACATGGGTGTCAAAAGCCAACAGCAGTGAATTTTCTAAAAGGATTTTGAGTCACTTTTTAAAAAGCCTGAAAACTCTAATAAAAAAGGAATATCCAAACCACACGATAGTCAAAGGATTTCCTGTTCAGAATGGGTCTGTTATTTCATATTTCAAATCAACTAATAAATACCGACTACACTGTAATACCTGTAGAAACTGCTCTACATTACACGGATGTAAAATGCATAGAGCAGCTGCACATCCCAGTCACCCGCGACAACATCAGGTTACACCTGTTATCCCAGCATATTTGTAGCATCCCTTTGTAGTCTCAGAGGTTCCCTGGTTTGGATAATAAATTACATGGTCCTTCATTCATAATCACCAAGAACTGGAGACAACCCTTCCACAGAGGACACATAAACGGACTTAGCAAGAAAGAGGGGTGAGTGCGGCAGCACGACTGAGGCTCTCCAGCGCTCTACAAAAAGTGAAAGCAGGCACCAGAGGGGCCGGCTACTGTATGAGTCCATTTATGTGATATTCTGGGAAAGGCAAAATCACAGGCCACCAAAGAGACCAGGGGTGGCCAGGAACTGGGGGAGGGGAGGGATGGCTACAAAGGGCACAGGAGATTTTTGTGGGGTGATGGAAATGCTCTGTATTATGGTTTGGGTGCTAGTTACGTGACTGTGTGCTCTTGTTAAAACATGCAGAACCATATGAAAAAGAAAAAAATTATTCTGGATTAGTGTCAACATGAAAAAGAAAAAAGAAACCTGCACAATTAGAACCCCCCAAAAGATAAATTTTACTATGTGTAAATAATACCTTAAAATGGGAGAAAGTGACACCTGCCTGGCCTAGGCCACCCCTGACCTAGTCAGAGAATATGGGAAGAGGTCTCCACATGCCATTTCTTAAAAGGCTCACGCGGGATTCCTGTGTGCACCTTCACTTTAGAATCACTCATTTAAAAGAAAAAGAATATGCCTGAAATAGCACAACAAAACCATTTGCTAGTCTTACAAAAGGTTTTCATATTCCGTGTATCAGTAATTTTCTCTAGAGACGTGTGGCTTCACCCCTGGAACCCCAGAGTGTGCTGTCCATACCTGTCTGAGTAGCTTGTGGTTTTCAGAACTGCATCAGTATCTTTGTTGGTCTCCTTCTTCCAGTACGAATCAGAACCGTTATCCCAGCTAGAAAATGAACTGGTCCTTAACTCCAGCGGCTCATCAAAGTACCTGTGTGAGCAAGAGCACAACGGTGACTTTGGAGGCCCTTCCTTACTCTCACTCATATTGGGGCCACGACCTCTGGAACAAGGAGGGTGACTAGGTCAGGCCAGTGACACAGGAGCAAACAGGAAGTGTGTCATTTCTAAGGCCTGCCTGTGCCTGGCCCCCCCGTCCCCTCTTCCTTTGCTGTATGAGAGAAGTCATGTCTTCCAGGTGCTACAGCCTCAGCGGCTGAGACCTCCATCAACCTGAACAATCCAGATGCCAGCTGCAGATGGGTACCCTGGACGAGCAATCACCTGCGCTGTCAGCCAACTTCATAAGAGCCGAAGAACCACCATGAGTTAAGCACTTGGGAGCCTCCTCAGACATGTGACATCTTCAGTGCAATCCCCCCTAGGTCACACACTTCATTTTCTTCAGGTCTAGCTCTGCCTGCTTAGGAAGTCACATCCCCTCCCTGTTAAGCACCCTGGAGGACCATGTGTCAGTGATGCTGATTAAGCTCCTCCCAGAGGTGGGCACGGTGCTGCGGATCACTGACCCCGGGACCATTCTGCAGATGCTTTTAGTCTGGAGCTGCTGGAAGTCTGATCTGATCTGGGAACATCTCATTAGCCCTGCAGTGCTGACACTCAGCAGTGACTTTTGGTCCTGTGTGGTTATAGGGAAACTTTTGACCTGGAGCAGCAATGTCAGCCAGAGAATGAGAGCTGAAGTGAACGTGCCGTTTCACAGCAGCTGGGGATAGAAAAGCAGTCTCCAAGACAGGCCCCCTTAGGGAGGCACATTCCAAGAGGCTCAGAGAGAGGCGGATACCAGGGAGGGTCTCAGGAAAGTAAAGGTGACTTGGAAGACAATACAGAGACCTTAAAAAATGTCATCTAGGCCCTGAAAAGCCATCTTTGCATTGTTCCTGGGTCGCAACCACCTCCTCTACTGCAGACTCCGGACTCCGGCAACTTTATTGCCAGAGTTCTCGAACTCTCACTTTCTCTTCCACCCCCCACACTGGATCACCAACACACCCCACCATGTCAGACACAGCGGTGGACACCAGCTCCGAGATCACCACCAAGGACTTAAAGGAGAAGAAGGAAGTTGTGGACAAGGCAGAGAACAGCAGAGACGCCCCTGCTAATGTGGATGCTAATGAGGCAAATGGGGAGCAGGGAGCCGGCCCCATATACCGAGGGTGGTGGGTTCAAACCCGGCTGGCCAAAACTGCAACAAAAAAATAGCCGGGTGTTGTGGCAGGTGCCTTAGCTACTCAAGAGGCTAAGCCCAAGAGCTGTAGTTTGCTATGAGCTGTGACGCCATGGCACTCTACTGAGGGCAGTAAAGTGAGACTCTGTCTCTAAAAAAAAAAAAAAAAAAAAAAAGAAGAGGGAGAAGGTGGGGAGGAAGAGGAGGAGAAGGAGGAAAAAGGTGATGAGAAAGCTGAGGCCACCACGGGCAGACGGGTAGTGGAAGCGATGAGGACGAGGATGTTGATACCAAGAAGCAGAAGCCTGAGGAGGATGACTGGACAGCGAAAAAGGAAAAGTTAAACTTAAAAAATAAAAAAAGGCCACCGTGACCTATTCACCCTCCACTTCCTATCTCAGAATCTAAATGTGGTCACCTTCAGTGGAGAGGCCTGCCCACCACAGACAGGGCCACCTGCAGGTGACATGCACTCTTCACTACCCAACCCAAACCACGGGAATTTGCAACAGGGGAGGAAAAAAGAACCAAAACTTCCACGGCCCTGTTTCTTTTCTTATAAGTACTTTAAAAAGGAAATTTGTTTGTATTTTTTTATGTACAGTTATATTTTTGTACATGTTGTTAGGGATGAGCCATCTTTAATGATCTCGGATGACCAGACCAGCCTTCAGAGAGGTCTCTGTCCTGCTTCTGACTCTGACTTTACTTGTGGTGTGACCATGTCATTATAGTCTCAGAAGGAAAAAAACCTTGTAAAAAAAGGGAAACAACAATAAAAAAAAATCTTATTCTGAGCATTCCAGTAACTTTTTTTGTGTATGTACTTAGCTGTACTAGAAGTAGTTGGTTTGTATGAGATGGTTAAAAAGGCCAAATATAAAAGTTTTCTTTCTTTCTTTTTTTTTTTTTTTGGTCTATGAAGTTGCTATTTATTTATTTATTTATTTTGGCCTGTTTGATGTATGTGTGAAACAATGTTGTCCAACAAAAAACTGGAATTTTATTTTGCTGAGTTGTTCTAACAACAACAACAACAACAGTCATCCAGGCCTTCCCAGAGTGTAAGGACAGTAAACACAAGGAAACAGGATGAGCTCTAAGCTGCCATCCTACAAGGAGTCCCACAAAGGGGAGGCTGTTACCAAAGAGGCAGCGGGGAGGACAGCAAGGACCCGTGAGCACAGGCAGGCGAGGGGCCTAGGGGAGCTAAGATCCGGGCGGGGAAATGGGAAATGCTAGGACAATTACACTCTTTTTTCTGACAGGAAAAAAAAAAAGCAATAGGGGATAGCACTGCCATCTGGAGCAGATGGTGGGACCTTATATCAATAACAGAGAGAAAGCAGAATTTCTCGATGTTGCTCCTGCCTTCTTTGGCAAGAGAGGCATTAAGAGTAAGTCTCACTGCACTGGCCTCTTCTCTCCCAGGAGGAAAATGCAGCACTCTGAGCATATCCGGATTCCGGTGAGAAACCACCGGCTCTCCCTGCGGCTGACGAGTAGTCCGTGCTGTGCCCTGGACTCTGCTTGGAGGAACAGAGATCCCCATTTGAAGAAGAGAGCAGGACGTCACAGGGACCGGAAGTCACATCAGAGGAGGTTCAGATGTGGGCTGCATGTCGGCCTGGAAGGTGATCCTCACAGGTTTGAAGGACTTACTTTCAAGAGGCCAGGGAAAGAATGAAGACCAATTCAATGAGGAATTTAACTTTTTTGTTTTTGCAGTTTTTGGCCGGGGCTGAGTTTGAACCAGCCACCTCCAGTATATGGGGCCAGCACCCTACTCTTTTGAGCCACAGGCGCCGCCCTCAATGAGGAATTTAAAACTATTTAATAAGCGAGGGGTCAGGCATCCTGCTTGGGGAAGACACTGGGGGAGCCTCAAGGGTTCGCAAACTGGTGCAGGGAAGGGAGGCTACTCCGTGTGCAGAAGCCCAGGGAGCTGTCAGTCCAAGGCAGCATTTCCCACAGAGCTTCCCAGGGACCAAATGGCTGCCTTGGGGAGAAGGAAGGGTCCCACAGAGGGTGGATAGCCCTGGAGGGTGCAGAGGTGGTGCGAGTGTTGAACTGGTGTGTGTGTGTGGGGGGGCTGGAACTTCTAGGTTCTTCAAAATTCTGAGATTCTGGTACTTAGAATTCTGCAGATTTAGCATTGTCTAAAAAAATTATTATTATTATTTTTTTTTAGACAGTCTTACTTTGTTGCTCACAGCAACCTCAAGCTCTTGGGCTCAATGATTCTCTTGCCTCAGCCTCCAGAGGAGCTGGGACTACAAGGCACCTACCACAATGCCTGGCTATTTTTAGAGATGAGGACTTGCTCTGGCTCAGGCTAGTCGTGACCTCAGGCAATCCACCTGCCTTAGCCTCCCAGAATGCTGGGATTACAGGTGTGACTCACTATGCCTGGCCCCAGATTGCTTTAGAAAGACTGGGCTACTCAGACAGAAGTCAGAAAGAGAGAGAGCCATCTGCTGTTTCCCCAGCTTGCATGAGCCTGTGGGGCAGTGGCCCATGAGTGGGCTGGGTGGGCCCCTCTTCTTGCCCCTCCCCAAGGGCCTCTGTGCTCATGCACCATGCAGGAGGCACCCAGTTACTCATGAGGGGCAAGACACCCTGAATGGCCATTAGCCCTTTCTCAGAAACACAATAGTGCTTCCCCATCTCCACCTCTTTACAGGCGTTCTAATGTTTTAATTTCTAGACCCTAATTTTCAGCACTTTAATTTTTGCCTTCCCACTCCATCTTCACTCAGCCCCGAAAACATTCCTTACAGTCCCTTGATAAAAGCCCCCTAATATCACATTATGTCTGGCTTTGTGTTAGAGACAGTTTCCTACTCCAGCCTGATGGTATCAGGCCGAGCACCTTGCTCTCATCTCATTCTCTTATACTCAGTACATAATTGTGCTGTTTATATCCTGAAACAATGGAACTCAGTAACAAACAAAAACCAAGAATATGCTGGATCTTTTTTTTTTTGGTTTATAATATGTAATTCCTTTATTATTCTGTAAAAGGTAACAAAATACGCAGAACAAAACTTTTCCTTTTTAAAACTAATGTTACCAACCCATATGTCTCTTATAAATACTACTACACTCTAGAGCTGATCATTAACTAGGTATGCAAGTCTAACAAAGTTTTCTCTTAACTGATAAAAAACCAAAAAGGATAAAAAAATCTTAAAAAGTTGATCCAAGTGTGCCCTCCCGTGCTGAGTGAGTGTGAATGCTATAGCTGCCATCTTAATTTTCACCCCTCAAAACACACGAATATACAAAGAAGGATCCTTCATAGAAATCAAAAAACAGATCAGTTTGAGCTCTTTTCAAATACAGAAAAAGTACGGCACAGATTTAAGCCACAATGTGGTTTTCTTTAATGGTAGTGAATCTCATGTCACACATGCCAACATGGAGCTTGTCACTCATACTTACGGGTGCCCTGCCTTAATTCACTCAGTCCTACTCCAAGCACAATGTGGGAGGTGATTCAATAGTAATCACAAAAATCAGGCCTGGTTAGCACTATGACACCACTGGAAAAAATAGACAGAGAGGCTTCTGCTGGTTCCCAGCCTGGAATATCTCCACCAGGATAAACGCTCTCTCTGTAAAGTGACTGGGGTGTGAAAGAGGGTACCTAGATTTGGAGTGCTAAAGATACAGGCGTGACAAGGCTGGCAGGGCCCTCTGGGTGCCCCTGTGCCCGCGGTCCTGGCCTGCGACAGCTCGTTGCTCAGCATCAGCATGTGC
This sequence comes from Galagoides demidoff, assembly GCA_963574575.1. NCBI lineage: Eukaryota > Metazoa > Chordata > Mammalia > Primates > Galagidae > Galagoides > Galagoides demidoff. Next base: position 26,182 of record CAUYQV010077968.1, read on the forward strand.
TCGTTCTTCTCTGCCTCGCTGATGTGCTTCTCCTCTTTATGGTCATCCAGGATACCCTCGCTGGACAGCTCCATGAGGTAGCCCATGGGCTCCGTGCCCTCCTCTTGCAGGCCCTCAGGCATGTGGTAGGTGAGAGGCTCGTTCAGGCAGGGGCACTGTCATCACCAGGTGCAGCTCCTCCTTGGTCTTCCCCAGGTCCTCCTGGGCTTCTTTGGCCCTGTGCTGCCACTCGTCCACCTTATCCTCCTTGCGCCACCTGCCTCCTCCAGGAGGGGAATCTTGGTGGTGTACTCTGCCAGCTCTGCGGCCAGCTGCTCCTGGCTCTTTGTCTGATCTACTGCCTGTCTCTCCAGCTCCTCCTTGGCCTGCAGTGAGGCCTGTGGTCAGCCTCTAGGAGCTCGGCCTCCTCCTGAGCCCACTTCCTCTCCTTCACCAGCTACAAGGCTCTCTGAATTGGCTTGGTTGGAGAGTTCTGTCTCCACCTTTCTGGTTTTCTCCTTGTAGTCCTGCAGCCTGAGCATTAGCTCCTCCTTCTCACGCATCATCTGTTCTCTCTCTCTCTCTCTCAATAGTTTCTCTGCTTTTCTTTTGTTTCCAACTGCTGCTGCTTCTGGTGCTTCTCCTCACGGGCCTGGGCCTTCATCTGCTGCACCTAGTCGGTATCGGGCTTCCTGCGGTGCATGTAGAGCTTGTGGCTCCCCAGGCACAGCTGCAGGATGTGCTTGTTGATCCTCAGGTGCGGGGCATAGAACACAAAGTCAGGTGCCTTCTTGGCGATGGGCCTAATGACAAACTTTTCGTCATTGAAAGAGATGTTCCTGATCTCACTCTAAGGGAAGCCAATCTTTTGAGGTCAACTTAACATTCTTCTCATAAATATTTAGTCCAAGAGCATCAACTCCAAGCCAGAGGTCTGTTCCTTTCTTATTTTTGATCTCAAAATAGTTGATCCCATACATTTCCAGGTCCTGAGCATCTTGAGCTACTCCAGCACAGCACAGTCCTTGAGCATCTCATGGTGCTCAGCGAGCCACACCTGGATCTGGTCCTCCCACTGGTCCCTGGTGAGTTTGTGCCGGTCCATAACTTTTTGGGGATTAGCCTCTGAGCTGAGGTACCTGACCCTGTGTACCTCTTTGGTATAGTTCCCAAACTTGGCCTGCATAGCGTAGGACCCCAGGGACACTGAGGTCTTGGGGGTGAGGGGGTAGTGTAAATCTCGTCACTGAGGATTCCCTCCTTCACTGGGAAGAAGAAGAGCTTCTGGGTGAGGTCCTGAATGAGCTCCTCAGACACATCTTCAGGGTAGAACTTGGCCCAGAACTTGAACTGGTGGGGCTTCTCCTTCCTGACCTCCTAGGCAGATACCTTTTTATCTAGTTTCAGTCTGGTAGGAAATCCTTTATTACCCACATAGTGGAGGCCAAAGTAGCATTAGACCACTACTATGGCTCAGTGGAGGGGCAGCCTGGTAGGGGGTGATGTGGCAGGCAGGTGGAGTTGAGCCTGCCCACATACCTGCTGTGCAACCTTCCTCTTCCCACTCTGCCTCTGGGTCCCTCCTGAAGTAAAAGCCAAGCCCAGGTGGGGACACCCAAGGCTACTGCTGGAGAGGTGTGTTTCCAGGGGACTGAGGAAACCCATCAGGAACCGAAGATGCCAAAACCAGTCAACGTCCGGGTCACCACCACAGTGACAGTTACAGAGCTGGAGTGTGCAATCCAGCCAAACAGAACTGGAAAACAACTTTTTGATCAGGTGGTTAAGACTCCAGCCACCCCGACCAGGTTGCTCGCCGGGGCTCCCAAGCAGCTGCCTCTCCGCTGGGCTGGCCCAGCTGCAGCAGTGGTTGTGCCTTGGCCTCTTGATCTTATTTTTAATAGAAGCAGAACTCTTTCATAATTCATAAATATTCAAGTTCTAATGGGCTAATGAATAATTTGGAAGCAGTAAGAGCTCTTCATAGAACTGATACACTTGCTTTCAGAGAGTCCGTGTTGATTTTACCTCAGTTGCCAAAGGACCTAATGGCACCCTTGTCCTACCAGGGAAGGCTGGGGAAGGCATTATGTTCCTGCTGAATAACCTGCAGGCCACAATGAACTGTGCACCAAGGTCTCTCTGGCAAGAGTCCAGAAGTGAGGTCTATGTAAAAAGACCATCTGTTCTGCTCCCAGGCTTCAAACTATAAATAACTGTTTCATAGCAACAAAGGCCTTTTGGGCTAACCCTTTGATTTTTTTATTTTTATTTTCTTGCAGTTTTTGGCTGGGGCCAGGTTTGAACCCACCACCTCCGGTATATGTGGCCAGTGCCCTACTCCTTTGAGCCACAGGTGCCATGCTGGGCTAACCCTTTAAACCAGTGTTTCTCAACCTTCCTAATGCCGTGATGTATTTTCATTGTTACAAAGGGGTTGAGACCCACAGGTTGAGAACTGCTGCTTTAAACTAAGCCTTGGAAGAAAGAGGAACTTAAAAGATTATTGACGCCCCTATAAGGCAGAGAAAGCCCCACGGGAACAGCTGATGACCTGTAGCTGGTAAGGATCTCTGGAAGTTCCCACTCGGCAGGTGACCCCAGTGGGGCCCCTTCCCCAACCAACCTGGCTAACAGGCACCAGTACTGATTTAATTAATGGAGTCACTGTCTCTTCTACCTCAGTCACTAATGAGCAGAGACACAGAGGTGCTGAGAAGGCCATACAGCCGAGCGCAGGACCTGCATTACAAGAGTCCCTCTGACCCAGGCTCAGTCAAGTTTGAAATCCTCCTTTATAGGCCAAGAATATGGGGAAAAGGGAGAGTGAGGGGAGGGGAGGGGGGAGGATGGGTAGAGGGAGGGTGATTGGTGGGATCACGCCTATGGTTCATCTTATAAGGGTACATGTGAATCTTTCTAAATGTAGAATATAAATGTCTTAACACCATAACTAATATAATGACATGAAGACTATGTTAACCAGTTTGATGAAAATATTTCAAATTGTATATAAAAACAGCACACTGTACCCTATGACTGTATTAATGTACACAGCTATGATTTAATAAAAAAAAATTTAATAACAACCAAAAAAACCTTAAAGTGAAGTTAAAAAAAATAATCCTCCTACATCCTTTTAGTATAGAAAGACATGCTCTAGTATGTGTATGGTAGAAACCAAAATAGTATATCAGAGATTGACCACAATATACTTCCTCTAGAGCCAGCTTCCACTTCATCCCCAGCTATGTGCAGCTTTGCAGGATGGCCCTGGAAAGTCTGAAAATGTAATTGAAGTCTCGACTAGGGTAGTTTAGGAAGGTGATTTACATGCGATAGCTTCGCTTTAGCACTAATGTATTTCTTATTTATAAGGTCTCTAGAAAACACTCCCTTTCTAATACTTTCATCTTGCTTCTGCCCCTTCCCCTATAAATGTCAC
>CAUYQV010077971.1:0-35922 GCA_963574575.1 Galagoides demidoff
AGCAACCTCCAACTCCTGGGCTCAAGCGAGTCTCCTGCCTCTGCCTCCCAAGTAGCTGGGACCACAGACGCCCGCCACAACGCCCGGCCATTTTTTGGTTGCAGCCATCATTGTTGTTTCGTGGGCCAGGGCTGGGGATTCGAACCCGCCACCTTAGGTGTACGTGGCTGATGCCTTAGCCGATTGAGCCACAGGCGCCGAGCCTGGTACTATCTTCTTATTTTCTCTTAATTTTTTGAGACAGAGTCTCCCTCTGTTACCTGAGCTAGAACGCCATGGCATCATCATAGCTCGTTGCAACTCAGGTGTGCACCATGATGCCCAACGAATTAAAAAAAATTTTTTTTTGTACAGATGAGGTTGCACTGTGTTGCCCAGGCTGGTCTCAAACTCCTGGCCTCAAGCAATCTTCCCACCTCAGCCTCTCCAAGTGCGAGGATTATAGGTATGAGCCATCATGCCTGGCCTATCTTTTTATCTTATTTTTTAAATTATCCATCAACTATCCTTTATATCCACAACTATAAACTTGTAGACCATGTTAACTTCCTCGCCCCCCTCCCCCCATATCCTCCATCAAACTTTCCTGGGAAAAAACACAATTCTAGTTAAATCCAACAATTCAGCCTCTCTACATTTTTACTGGGCAGCTAAATATTGATAAAGAAAATCCCAGAATTTTGCTAATTAATATCACTTTAAATTTGCATCCCCCAAACTTTACATACACAAATAATTCTATATTTCCCTGGTAAACTTTCTTTTCTACTCTGTCCAATGACTGCTTCACATCTTCTCTCTTCTAAAATCTTCTGTACCACCTTCACTCTCAGCAGATGACCTTGCCTCATGTTTCATTAATAAAATAAATGGCTGGGCACAGCGGCTCCCACCTGTAACTCTGGGAGGCAGAGGTGGGAGGAGTGCTTGAGTTCAGGAGTTCAAGACCAGCCTGAGCAAGAGCAAGACCCTGTCTCTACTAAAAATAGAAAAATTAGCCAGGCGTGGTGGGGTTCTTGTAGTCCCAGCTACTCAGGAGGCTGAGGCAGGTAGATCATTTGAGTCCAGGAGTTTGAGGTCCTCTCCCTGTGACTCTGATCATTTGAAATAAGGCTCTTTCCAAAGTGGGTTGATGTTAGAGTGGCACGGAAAAAAATACTGATGATTTTTTTTTTTCTCTAAGAAGATCCAAGCCTCAGCTTGAATGCCCAGAAGTTCAATTTTGGTCAATTAATTCATCTTGGGAAAACTCCCTATTCTGACCAAATGTAGAAGAGCATAATGTTTAAGTCACATAGTTGATTTACATATTACTACATAAAACTTACAGTGACCTAGACAATCCTATTGGCTAATCAAAATCGTTCACTATCTTGGAAGTCAAATATGATAATTAGAAGATTGCTTAGTAGAGGCCAGGCATGGTGGCTCATGCCAGTAATCCCAGCACTCTGGGAGGTCAAGGTGGGTGGACTGCCTGAGCTCACTGTTGGAGACCAGCCTGAGCAAGAGCGACACGCTTGTCTCTAAAAAATAGCCAGGCATTGTAGCAGGCGCCTGCAGTTGCAGCTACTTGGGAGGCTGGAGCAAGAGAATCACTTGAGCCCAAGAGTTTGAGGTTGCCATGAGCTATGATGCCATAGCACTCTACCAAGGGTGACAAAGTGAGACTGTCTCAAAAAAAAAAAAAGATTGCTTAGTAAACAAATAGAATTAGTTGGATAATTTTAATGACTAATAGAATAGCATCCATCTTCATTATAAAGATATAAGATATTCATTAATATTGACCAAACAGGTAACCCCCTCCCATAAATGTCACCAGAGAAATATTGATGATTTGGGGGGGAGGGGATTCTTTGTAGGTTACTTCTCTACTCCCCCTTCCATGAAGACAAGGCACAATTCAATTGATTGGGTTTCAGCTCTAGCCAAGATAATATAAATGATTCTGTTTATATTCCCTTCAGCCATTTTATTATAATTGATTGGGTTAGAGTTTGATTACGTTAGGGCTCCAGCCATTTTACTTTAAGTGATTATGTTGCCAGAACTTTAGATATATCGATAGAAATTATGCTTTCTTGAAACTATACCAGATTGTTCGCTACTTCTGCAAATGGCTGATCTCATCCATTACACTATGACTTTTCCTCGTTTCCCTTGTGGTGAATATCTTTTGGGGATATTTTCCTTACTTTTATTGTTTTGTGTTCACTGTAACCTGAAAAACTGCAATGCCTTCCTAGTTGATGTTTCTGCTTACCATCTCTCTTCCAATTCTTGCACACACAGCTGTCAAGTTAATCATCTTAAAATTGCTTCCATACAACTTACAGAATAGGAAACAAATTTGCAATTCATGTATCTGATAAGGGTACAGAATCTAGAATATATAAAGAACACTCACAACTCAACAACAAAAAGACAAATAACCCAACCTAAAAATGGATGAAGGACTTGAATAGAAGTTTCTCCAAAGCAGATATGCAAATGTACTGCAAGCATATGAAAAGATGCTCAAATCATTAGTCATTAGGAAAATGCAAATTAAAACCACAATGAGACACCACTTCATACCCACTAGGATGGCTGTTAAACAAAATTTACAAAACCAAAAAATATTCAGAAAATAACCAGTGCTAGGATGTGGAAAAATCAGAACCTTCACACATTGCCATTGGGAATATAAAATGGGGCAGCTGCGGTGGTAAATAGTTTGGCAATTCCTCACAAAGGTAAAAAATAGGTATGTCCCAACAATTCCACTCCAAACTTGAAAATATTTGCTACACAAATGTTCTTAGCAGTGCTATTTACAAAAGGCAAAAGGTAGAAACAACCCAAATTGCTGTCCATCAATTAATGAATAAGTAAATAAAACAGTATGTATCCATCAATGGAATATTACTCAGCCGTGGTATGTGCTGAAAATGGATGAGTCTGGAAAAGGTTTTGCTAAGCAAAAACATATATTGCTTGGTTTCATGTATTCGAAATATCTATAGGGACAAAAAGCGGATTGGTATTTGCCAGAGGTGGGAGGAGGGGGAAATAGGGAGTAATTGCTTTAGGGGTACTAGTTTTTCTTTAACCATGACGAAAAAGTTTTGGAACTAGAGAGAGGTGGTGGTTGCACAACACTGTGAATTGTTAATACCACTGAATTGTACATGTTAAGATGGTTCATTTTTTACCTCTGTTAAAACCATTGTTTCTGACTGGATGCAGTGACTCATGCCTGTAATCTAAAGGCCAACTTGGGAGGATTGCTTGAGGCCAGGGGTTCAGGGTTCAAGAGAAGCATTGGTGAGAACAAGGTTCCATCTGTACAAAAATACAAAAAGTAGTTGACATGATGACAGGATCCTGTTGTCCCAGCTAATTGGGAGGCTGAGGCAGGAGGCTTGGTTGTGACCAGGAGTTTGAGGTTGTAGTGAGCTATCACAGCACCATTACACTGTAGTCTGGGAGACAGAAGCAAGACCCTGTCACACACACACACACACAAATTGTTTCCATTATTTCATTCCCCTTCTCAGAAGTGTTCAATAGTGTCCATTTATAAGATTAAAAAATAGTAGGCATTTAACAGTTCACATTTTTTTTTTTTCTGAGTCAGAGTCTCATTATGTCACCCTCGGTAGAGTGATGTGGCATCATGGCTCACCACAATCTCAAACTCTTGGGCTCAAGCAATTCTCTTGCCTCAGCCTCCCAAGCAGCTGGGATACAGGTGCCCACCACAACACCTGGCTATTTCTGGTTGCAGTTGTCATTGTTGTTTAGCAGACCCGAGCTGGGCTAGAACCTGCCAGCCTTGGTGTATGTGGCCAGCACCCTACTCACTGAGCTATGGGAGCCAAGTCAGTTCACATATATTTTAATTGTTATCTTATTTAATCTTCACTTTATTCTCATTTTGATATTTACTTTTTTCTTTGTAAGGTTTTGTTTTGTTTGTTTGTTAGGGAAGAGAACTTACTCTGTCACGCGGGCTACAGTGCAAAGGCCACATCACAGCTCATTGCAACCTTAAACTCCTGGGCTCACGTGATTAATCTACCTCAGCCTCCCAAGTAGCTGGGATTATAGGTGCCTGCGAAAACACCTGGTTATTTTTAGAGATGAGGTCTCCCTCTGGCTTAGGCTAGTCTCGAACCTGTGAGCTCAGGCAATCCACCTACCTCGGCCTCCCAGAGTGCTAGGATTACAGGCGTGAGCCACTGCACCCAGTGGAAACATATGTTAATTCTTTTCTTCCACACTTTCCTTTGAATTCTCTTTGGCTTGAATATTCTTCCCTTAAATAGCCACCTGATTTGGGCATGGTGGCTCATACCTATAATCTTAGCACTCTGGGAGGCCAAGGAGGGTGGATCACCTGAGCTCACAGGTTTGAGACCAGCCTGAGCCAGAGCAAGACCTTATCTTTAAAAATAGCTGGGTGGCTCGGCGCCTGTGGCTCAAGTGGCTAAGGTGCCAGCCACATACACCTAAGGTGGCAGGTTCGAATCCAGCCCAGGCCCACCAAAACAACAATGACGGCTGCAACCAAAAAACAGCCGGGCATTGTGGCGGGCACCTGTGCTCCCAGCTACTTGGGAGGCTGAAGCAGGAGACTCGCTTGAGCCCAGGAGTTAGAGGTTGCTGTGAGCTGTGATGCCACAGCACTCTACCCAGGGTGATAGTTTGAGGCTCTGTCTCAAAAAAATAAATAAATAAAAATAAAAATAAAAATAGCTGGGTGTTGTTGCAGGTGCCTGTAATCCCAGCTACTTAGGAGGCTGAGGCAAGAGAATCACTTGAATCCAAGAGTTTGACAAAGGCTGCTGTGAGCTATGACATCACAGCACTCTACCAAGGGTGGCAAAGTGAGACTGTCTCAAAAAAATAAATAAATGGGGCGTGCCCATAGCTCAGTGGGTAAGGTGCTAGCCACATACACCCAGGCTGGCAGGTTCAAACCCGGCCCGGGCCAGCTAACCAGCAATGACAACATCAATAAAAAAATATCGGGGTATTGTGGCAGGTGCCTGTAGTCCCAGCTACTTGGGATGCTGAGGCAAGAGAATCGCTGAAGCCCAAGAGTTTGAGGTTGCTGTGAGCTGTAATGCCATGGCACTCTACCCAGGTCGATATAGTGAGACTCTGTCTCAAATAAAATAAAACAAAATAAAATAAAATAAGTGAATAAATAAATAAATATCTACCTGATTCATTCCCTTACTCCGTTGAGGTCTTTTATCAAATGTCCTGTTATTAGTAAAGTGTTCCTTGATCTATTTCACTTCCTCTCTATCTCTCACTTCTCTACAATGTGAACAGTAGGTACCATTCCAACTTGTGCAACACAGAGCTGGGTGTGGTGCTATGGGCCTGTGATCCCAGCTACTACAGAGGCTAAGTCGGGAGGATCTCTTGTCCCTGGAATTGAAGCCCAGACTGAGTGACACAGTAAGACCTTATCTTTAAAAAAACAAACAGGCTTGGCACTGTAGCTCACTGGTTACTGCACCAGCCACATACACTGAGGCTGATGGGTTCGAACCCGGCCTTGGCCAGCTAACCAGCAATGACACATGTAACAAAAAATATCCAGGCATTGTGGCAGGTGCCTGTAGTCCCAGCTACTAGGGAGGCTAGGCAAGAGCATCGCTTAAGCCCAAGAGTTTGAGGTTGCTGTGAGCTGTAACGCCACGGCACTCTACCAAGGGCAACATAGTGAGACCCTGACTAAAAGAAAAAAGCAGCCGGGTGTTGTGGCAGGCTCCTGTAGTCCCAGCTATTTGGGAAGCTGAGGTAAGAGAATTGCTTAAGCCCAAGAGTTTGAGGTGGCTGTGAGCTGTGATGCCATGGCACACTACTGAGGGTGACATAGTGAGACTCTGTCTCAAAACAACAACAAAATAAATAAATAAATAAATAAAATCATACAATATAGCAAAACTGTCCCCTACCCTCCTTTTCACTTTTAATTTTCTCTGTAACACATATATAGCTAACTTATTTATTTCATTTACTGTCTACTTCTGCCCACCATCTAGAATGCAAGTTACCTGAGGATAGAGATACTTGTCTATTTTGTTCATTGTTTTATCACCATTTCCTAGAGTGAGTGCCTGGCACACTGCTGGTATTCAATAAATATTTACTTATTTTTTTTTTTGAGATACAGTTTCATTCCATTGCCCCAGGCGAGTGCACAGGTATCACAGGTCACAGCAACCTCAAACTCCTGGGCTCAGCAACGGGCACAGTGGCTCACGCCTGTAATCCTAGCACTCTGGGAGGCCGAGATGGGTGAACTGCTTGAGCTCAGGAGTTCTAGACCAGCCTGAGCAAGAGTGAGATACCATCTCTACTAAAATTAGAAAAACTAGCTGGGTGTAATGGGTGGGTACTTATAGTCCCAGCTACTCAGGAGACTGAGACAAGAGGATAACTTGAGCCCAGAAGTTGGAGATTGATGTGAGTTATGATGCCATGGCACTCTACTGAGAGCAACATAGTGAGAGTCTGTCTCAAAAAAAAAAAACCTCCTGGACTCAAGCAATCCTCCTGCCTCAGCCTCCTGAGTAGCTGAGACTGTAGGTGCCTGCCATGAAGACTGGCTCATTTTTCTATTTTTATTTATTTATTTATTTGAGACAAAGTCTTATTATGTTGCCCTTGGTAAAGTGCAGTGGTGTCACAGCTCACAGTAACCTCAAACTCTTAGGCTTAAGTGATTCTCTTGCCTCAGCCTTCCAAGTAGCTGGGACTACAGATGCCCACCACAATGCCCAGCTATTTTTTTGTTGTAGTTGTCATTGTTGTTTAGCAGGCCTGTGCTGGTTCTAGCCCACCAGCCCCAGTGTATGTGGCTGGCACCCTAACCACTGAACTATGGTGCTGAGCTGAATCATTTTTCTATTTTTTAGTAGAGACAGGGTCTTGCTCTTGCTCAGACCAATCTAGAACACCTGAGCTTAAGTGATCCTCCCCCACCTCAGCCTTCCAGAACACAAGGATTACAGGCATGAACCACTGGTCTTACATTTTTTAAAAACAACCAGGAGTTGGGTAGCACCCATAGTTCAGTGGGTAGGGCATTGGCCAAAAGGGGCTGGCAGATTTCACTGACCTGGGTCTGCTAAAAACAACAATGACACCTGCAGCAACAACAACAAAAAAATAGCTGAATGTTGTGGCAGGTGCCTATAGTCCCAGCTACTTGAGAGGCTGAAGCAAAAGAATCGTTTAAGCCCAAGAATTTGAGGTTGCTGTGAGCTGTGATGCCACGTAACTCTACCAAGGGCAACATAGTGAGACTCTGTTTCAAACAAACAAACAAACAAACAAACAAACAAACAATAAAAACAAACTCTGGAGTTCAAGACCAACCTGAGCAAGAGTGAGACCCCATCTGCACTAAAAGTAGAAAAAAACAGCTAGGCTTCCTGTAGTCTCTGCTACTTGGGAGTCTGAGAGAAGAGGATCACTTGAGCCCAGGGGTTTGAGGTTGCTGTGACCCATTATGACGCCACTGCACTCTAGCTTGGGTAATAGGGTGAGACGGTGTCTCAAAAAAAAAGGGAGGAGGTAAATTTTATATTACATATATTTTACTATAATAAAAAAAGTAAAAAAAAAAGTTAAAAAATTTCTTACATATCCTAACCTTCCTACTTTCATTCACATCAAACCTACCTACCCTACCTATCATTTCTTCAATGCATGAATGAATCAAGGCCTAACTCAACATCCTCACTTCTCCTTGACCTCACCCCCTGCTAATCTCCAGGGATCACTCCTTTCTCAGCATTTGTCTCTTATATGACATTTAATCCTACATTGCCCCTTTGACACAGCCCATTCATCTTTGCATCTTGCATTTTCACAAACATTTATTCCAAAAAAAAGCATTGATTCCATTCAGTAAACATGTACTTTTGGGTAGTAGGTACTAAGGAAATAAAATAAATAGAACAAAACACTGCCTTGAATAGCAAGTTTGGTGAGTTAAACTGATTTTTTTTTTGAGACAAGGTCTCATTTGATCACCCTTGGTAGAGTGCTGAGGTGTCACAGCTCACAGCAAATTCAAACTCTTGGGCTCGAGCAATTCTTTTGCTTCAGCCTCCCACATATCTGGGACTATAGGCACGTTCCACGGTGCCTGGCTATTTTTTTAGAGCTGGGGTCTTGCTCTTGCTCAGGTTGGTCTCAAACTGGTGAGCTCAGGCAATCCACCCGCCTTGGCCTCCCAAGTGCTAGGACCGCGCCTGGCCTCTAAATTGATGATAAGAATATGGCTGGATGGCCGGGCGTTGTGGCGGGCGCCTGTGGTCCCAGCTACCTGGGAGGCAGAGGCAGGAGACTCGCTTGAGCCCAGGAGTTGGAGGTTGCTATGAGCTGTGATGCCATGGCACTCTACCCAGGGGGATAGCTTGAGGCTCCATCTCAAAAAAAAAATAAAATAAAATAAAATAAAATAAATAAAATTGCGATCTCTCCATCTGGGCACATAGGTTGTATCCTTTTTATTTTGATGTATGAATGCCGGTGTAGTATGATGGTAACAGTGGGTCCTATTTAATCCCTCTAAGTGTGCCATGAAAATTTCGGTGTTTGAAAATGTTCCTTGAGCTCAAAGTTTTGAGAACCATCAGTATACAGCCTGTAATAATCAGTCTTCTTTGATCTGGATGCTGGGTGTGCCCTATAACTTTCTTCCTCCCCTTTACATTAGGAAAAAATTTCTGGGCAGATATCTTTGCATAGAAGGTTGAAAATAGGCTTAGATCTGTGTTTCCTAAGTAACTTCTGACCGGTTATTAATTTCTTAATCATAGAGTAGATCTAAACATCCAATTCCACAGGTACAGGGGTTCATAATTGAAGGGTGTAGGCAAAAAAGGACCAAAGTAAGTGATGATGGTACGAACTCAGATTTTCCAAAACAAATAAGGCTTAGAATATATGACCCCCAGGGACTTTATCTAACAAATGCAATCAATGTAACCTAATTCTTTATACCATCATTGAATCCCAAACAATAAATAAATAAATAAATAAAATCATAGGAAACTAAAAAAAAAAAAGAATAAGTGACCCCCAGACTTCTGTTCATGAATATCCAGCACTGGTCCTACACCACAGCCAGTCTTTCCTGAGAACCCATACTCAACTGTGACTCTGAACAAATGATAGGTTCCTAGTTACAGTCTCAAAGGAACCAGGTCCACCTTCACCCTGAACTCAGCTTGTGCTTTAAGACTCAGCTTAGCCAGAAAGCTCAGGAAAGAGCCCTGGTGCTGTGGGTAGGGATTAGAGGGGGGTGGAGGAGTGGCGGGGTGCAGAGGAACCTAGCCAGTAACCAGGGTGGGGATATGAACACACACTTTTCCATTAGAAAATCTCCTCAAACAACCTCAAAACTTAAATTATAGAAAGTTTTAAAGAAAATGGTCTTTTGTCACTTGTAAGCATGATTATTTTTTATTGAATTATACTATAAAAGAGTACTATTGAATCAAATAAGACCAATTAAATTAATAAAAGCAAATTTTTTAGCTTTCTGGAAACCTTCATTATATTATGTGGCATTAAAGGACTTTTACAAATTAACACAAATTCTTCTTTCCAACCTCTTCTCCTGGTGCTTCTTTCTAGGACTAGGATCCTCTAGCCCTGGGTTTCTGAATCTTGGCACTGTTGACATTTTGAATGGGATGATTCTCTGTCAGCAGGAGTTATCCCAGGCACTGGGAGATATTAGCAGCATCTCTGGCCTCTACCCACAGGATGTCAGGAGCACAGCCCTGGCCTCTCTAAGGTCATGACAATTAAAAAATATTTGGAGACATTGCCAAATGTTATCTGGGGGTAAAATCACCCCTATAGGGAATCACTGCTCTGACCCACGAGATAATTTCTCCTTGTATGAACACATTTTCCTAGTCTCTAACCACCCCTGTACTCCCCCACACTCACCTTCCTGCTCCCTTTACCTGAAACACCCTTCTTTTCCCCTTTCTACTGACAAACTCATATTTACACTTTGAAGACTAAATCAAATGCTAGTCTATATAGCTGCTTTACAGTCCATGCCAACTTAATTTCCTTTCCCTGCTGTAGGCCTACAGCCACTGCACACATCTTTACTTCTACTAATAGTGTTGACCATACGAACTTGCAGTAATTTATTCACCCTTCCCTCTCTCTCCACAGAGGCTATTTCTCAAAAGCAAGATCTGTGTAACTACCCTACCAAGTATGGTCTCCTGCACATGTCTCTGTACGTATGTGTGTGCGAGAGACAGAGAAAGACCTGACAGACGTATACCCAGGACTCAGGTAAATGATTCTACTGAAGCATAAGCTAAAGCCTATCTTCCTCTTTTTCCTTCTGCAGCTCCTCATAGCTCCTCCACATACTAGGTACTGAGTATGGATGTGTTGGATTGAACAGAAAAACCAGAGATTGTAATGACGCGCCACGGCACTGTACCGGGATGACAGAGTGAGAAAAAAAATCACAGATTGTCTTCAAAACACTCAGTGAATATTTGAAAACAAATGCGAGTAAATATTGAAAAGGAAGGGGTCTTGATCCCATCCGAGTGCAGCTTTAGGAAGATGAATTTATCTGAGTTGAAAAAGAATGACGATGCTCTATCAGCACCCACAATAGTCCAAGGGTGAGGTGAGACTGCTGCTTTTTTAACAACAAAGATGGCAGGGGTTATTTCAGAGTAACATGATATAGGATTTGGTACGTAACAGGAGGGGAGAGAGAGGATAAATATTAACATTCTTTAAATGTGATATTTAGTGAGTAGATAAAATCATTTAGATCCTCAGGCTAGGTGCTGGGATGACGCCAGGATATGAAATATAAAAGCTTGGGGGTGAAGGAAGTTCAACATTGGAGATGCCAGTGAGGTGCCTCAATAAAACTGTCAAAGAAACAGTTGGAAAGGTGAGAGTGAGGTTCAGAGAACCTGGGGAACCCAGAGACGGGGTCTGGGAGTCGGTCACACAGCTGAGGCCAAGGGACAAACAGGATGACTGAAGGGTGGGTCTGTGACCAAAAGCAAAAAAAAGTGGAGGTAGGGGGAGGTGGGAAGCAGGTGGGAGGGAGGAGGAGCTGGGAGCACAGGCTTTGGGAGCCAGGAGGGAGCAACGTTTCAAGAATGTAAACATTTCAAGGATTTAAATGATGCAGAAGTTGGTCTGAAGGAGGGATGGGGAGGGGCCAGTGGGTCCGCTGATCTGCAGGTCTGCTGACTATGGGGAGATAAGACTCAGTGGGGAGCAAGGGCTGGAAGCCAAACTGTTAGAAGGTAAGGAGTGAAGGAGTGGTTAGAATGCCACAGAGAGAGAGAGAGACCTCAGCAAGTGTGTTAGTAAAAGGAAGGCAAGATCTGGTACCACAACAGCCTGAGGGGATAGGAGGGCATAACAAGGTTTTGTTTGTTTTTAGGTTGGGGAGTCTACAATAGTTTGTTGATGAAGGGAAAAGAACTGGAAAGTAGATGACTTTGAAGCTAAAAGAGAGAAAACACAGTAAGTGAAGTCTTTCTAAAACTGGAATGGGATTGGGCTTCCTGAGGAAGGGCTGCCTTTGGAAGGAGCAAGGCCATCTTCCTCTGAAAGAGAAGGAAAGAAAAGTTTAGGAGTGAAGAATCATGTACCTGAGGTAAAGAGGAGAGTGAAGAGACCTCAGCTCTAGCCAATCTCACTCTGCTTGAGCAAGAGGGTAGATTTCAAGCCAAGGACTGGCATTCCATGCAAATGTTTCTGAGACAAATGTTTCAGGGAATTGACAAGAGATGATTTAAAGGACTGCAAAGCAACAGAGAGGCCCCAGAATTCCTTTCATATGGATATATCTTTTCTGGAAAACTCCTACTCACCCTTCAATACCCAGCTCAAATGTTCCCTTCTCTGACTCACTCAGTTGGAAACTAAACTCATGGGAGTTATTCTCTCTCCTCCACCTCCACAATCTTTCTGAACTATTTTTCTTGTTCTATTTTACATTTTATGTTCACTCATTTGTCTCTCTCACTAGTTCTTGAACTTCTCAAAGGTCATACATAACTCAGCTCTGATAGAATGAATTCTGGCAACAAGGGAAGCTATATTAAGTGCTTAAACAGAAATGAGTGAGTGAAGAAATGAACATATTAATAAGTAATGATATTTCTCCCCCTGGTGGAAGCTTACTTCTGCTTACAGCAGGTATCATTAATTAGAGGAGAGAAATGTCTCAAGGACAGGCTAGTCCTCTTCTCTGGATCTACAGGTTCAGAGAAAAACTGTAGGTGTGGATACATGTGAAAGAACAGCCAATGAGAATACTGGCCATGAAATGAACATGAAATGCAAAGGGTCTTCTCAGAAGCCATAGGCAGTCATGAATAACAGAAGGAAAAAGTGGGAGGATGCAGAACAGAGTGAAAGAAATTCCAGGCCCAAGAGATAATTTACAGTTGGGAATGGAATGACTTCTTAAATCATAGGGTGTGTGGTCCAGAAAGCAGGGAACCACAGATGCAGTTACTGTAAAGAGCCCCTCATGACTTTTGCAGAAAAAATGAAAGTCTGTTTTAAATCTGGCTATCTCTCTAGCATAACCTTGCCTTAAAAAGCCATGGCTTCATGAAATCCGGTTTCAGATGGAATTCAGTTTGATGTGATGTCTGCTACCTTGCAACACTGGTGATGGGCTATTTACTGAACCCCTGCTGCGTGTTCTGCACACGTATCTTTATTTCTCACGACCTCCCTGCTAGGTGGTTATGTACCTGTTTTACACTGAAGGAAACTGAGGCAAAGAACAAATAAATGATTAACCCCAAATTACACACTGGTACACAGGAGTAAGTCTTTCTAACCTCACAGCCCATATCTTTGCACTTGGTTACACAGACGCTCCGTCAAGTGTAATTGGCAAGGAGTGATAAGGGGGATACACTGAATCAAGGCCAACTCCTTGGACCTTGATTAAGGTGTATGGGGCCCCACATTGAGAAGAGCCTGGTGCTTAGTTTAGTGTTCTGCTGTTGCTGTCTTGAAATTTTTCATAATCTTTAAATAGGGCTCCACATGTCTACTTTGCACTGTTCCCCACAAAGTATGTACACAGAGTCATAGAATGTTGGAGGTGGAAAGGCTTTAAGAGGTCACCCATTCCACCCCCACCATCTTGGAGATAAGGAAACTGAGGCACAGGGAGGAGAACTGGCTATATTTTATAGCCAGTTAGTGTCATTAGTGTCAGAGCAGTTATAGAACCCAGGGTTCTTCCTCCTATTCCCCTCCAGAGCCTTTAGAGTTAGAGAAGGGAATTTTTCCCCTTTGCTACAGGAGCTTATCTCTGGCCAAAATATCCCTTGTGACTGAGCTGGATCAACTCATTTCACTCCTGGGCAAATGGCCCTGAATTTTTCATAAAACCAAGTGCACATAAACTTGAATGTGATTCCAGCAAAACCACAATGTCTACTCTGTGGTAAAAGAAACCTTTAGCTGAGTGTCTCACCAAACACCTCCTTCTCCTGCCCAGACCTCCCCAACACACATTTCTTATGCTGGAGGTGGCTGGCTCAACCACTGTCAGAGAGTGGTCATTGCCAGGGCAGCCAAGACAAGGTCAGGCTCAAGGCCAAGGCCAGGAGCTGACCCAGATAGGGGTAGCACTGGACTACCCCTATCCTGACCAAAGCTGACCCAGATAGGGGTAGCACTGGGCCCAAGGCATAGATATTCCACATCTACTAAATCTATACCAGGCCAACCCCCTTCAGGTAGCCTCTTAGAGCCACCCTCAGGTCATCAAGACAGGTAACCAAGCGTTTAGAAGAGTTAGCAAGAGTCTGTGCTCACTCTTCCGCACCCACGTATTTGGAAGTTACAATGATGTGGACGTAGTGCTCTGCTTTCCAGCCCCAGACACACCTGAGTAGATAGCTGTGCTCAAATTGGATTGTTCTGAAACCACATATGTTCACCACAGCCCAAAGGAAAGGGGTGTGGCCCATTTAGATTACCAAGAAAACTGGTTATGGTTTAAAAGAGCTTATCTAGGTTTCGTGGAATCATGGAAATGTTTTGTCGATAGGAAAAGTATGAACTATTTCCATTTTCAGCTTAGCAAGATAAGAGCGACTGCCTAGGGTAGATGCACCACAAAGGCAAGTGGTTTTATCTTTTATTCTCTAATGTGTTCAAATACCTGAACATAACCTAGTATGTAGCAGGTACTCAGTTAATGCTAATATGCACTTGCTGTGTGAATGAATACGACTTGTGGTTTTGAGGGATCCTTAAGAGATCAGTATAAATGAATGAAGGCCGGTTCAGCACCTATAGCTCAGCGGCTAGGATGCCAGCCAAATACACCAGGGCTGGTGAGTTCAAACCTAGCCTGGTCCTGCCCAACAATGACAACTACAACCAAAAAATAGCCAGGCATTGTGGTGGGTACCTGTAGTCCTCGCTATTTGGGAGTCTGAGGCAAAAGAATTGCTTAAGCCCAAGAGTTTGAGGTTGCTGTGAGCTGTGACGTCATGGCACTCTCCCAAGGGCAACATAGTGAGACTCTGTCTCAAAAAAAAAAAAAAAAAAATTAAATGAATGAATGAATGCTATGGGTCATAGAGTTCTCATTTTAATATGGTGATTTTCAACTGGTGTGGTGTGAGAAGATCTCAGGTGTACCACGAAAGTTTTGAAGATCATCAAGTAAATTATTTTTGAAAGAAGTTCAAAGCACAGTAAGCACATTTTTTTAAACTATTTTTTAATCAACATAATTTTAATGTGCCTCAGAAGTTTAACTATAGGTTCAAGTGTGCCGTGAGATAAAAAAGGTTAAAAATCACTGTAATGTAATGTGACACCAAAAGAGGGCTCTTTGAGGGACTCTGAGGAGGTAAACTAGGTCCTTGATGTTTTGTATGTGTTTGATACAAATGATGACAAGCAAAGGTGGGGAAATACTACAAGTTACCATTTCATTTCTTGAACTATTCCCCTATGGCGCTGTAGATTTCAGCTAATTCTAGTAAATCTATCAGACGGTGGGGTAGAGGATGCCCAACCTTCACCTCCCTTTTCTTCCTGGGTTACTCTTTCCCTGTTCTGTACAGTCTTGCTGGGACTGTAAATCAAGATGCTAAGTCCTGGAGCTGGGGGCGGGAGGGGGGCCTATGATTTAAGAACAGCCAATTATACCCCTTTCTCAAATCTTTCAATCTTAAGGCCAAAGCAAGGATGCAAAGGAAAAATTAATGGGGTATGTTTATTCCGCCAATGGCCACCAAACAAGGTGGCTCCTGCTGCCTGGATGTCCTGAGTTTTTCCAGTTCCTACCCAGCCACTGAGCTGATTTCTGCAGCTTATTGTTTTTTCTACAATCTCCAGTCTGCCCTAGATATATTCCTTTGTTATTTATATTAGCTGATTGGCTTACCACTGCTTAGAGCTATAGAACCCCACCTGATTGGGGCAGCACCTGTGGCTCAAGGAGTAGGTTGCCAGCCCCATATACTAGGGATGGCAAGTTCAAACCCAGTCCAGGGCCAGAAACTGCAAAAAAAAAAAACCCACCTGATTCATCTGATTCAGTTCCTGGCCACTAGTTGGCACTCAGGAACAGCCTGATTCCATCCCCAGATGGAGCGAATGCCATACAAGTTTGGTGTTAGGAGGACACAGGCAAACTGGTTGAGGCTGACAGGACCACAAGCTTCTTTCTATATTGCCTTAATCTCACCTCCCACTCCAAAGGGATCACCATGTTCAGAACCATCCAAGGTCTGTGTCACGTGTGGGCTCTGTTCTGCTCTGGGCCTTGAAGGCAGTGATCATGTCTCTGAAATCTTCCTCCCTTGTGCTTGGTCCTATAGGCACTTAGGGTTCTTGCTGAGAGGTACACAGACAGTTTAGACTTGTGACTCTCAACCCCAGCCATACCTTTGAACCATCTTGAAACTTTTAGAAATACTGATACCCCAGACCAAAATTTCATTTTGGTTGTTCTGGAATGGGACTCGGGAATTTTTCTAATTTTATTTTTTGAAACAGTTTTAAGCCAACCAAAATATTGCAAGAAAAGCAATTCCCAGATTCCCGATTGTCAATTCCTATCCTTTTAAAAAGAAAACAATGGATGGCTATGTGTGCCTATGTGTATGTAGACCCATAAAGTCTATTTATAAATATATTTATTAAAAAGTATGTATATTTTTATTTGCTCCTGAGTATGTATGTATAGAGAGAGAGAGAGAAAGAGAGAAAGAAATGAATCAAATTTATATATGTAGTCTTTTTCCTGACATCATGACCTATCACTACTAAAGATTCTGGCACATACATTCCCCATGCAAGAACATGCTTCCGTGGTGCCATATTCCACCTTCCCGGTCTAAAAATCAACATCAGCACAACAGTTTTCTTCAACACCATATCTTTTTCCTTGTTTCTCTCTACAAAGACCCATTTGACTAATTATTCTTCAGTCTGGAACTGTGGAACAGTTCCTCCTCCTCTCTCTGGCTCCTGCTCTGTGTCCTGGAAAATCTCATAGTGTACAGACCTTTCATTCACTGGGATGACCCTCAACTTGGACCAGTTGGTTGTTTTCTCAGACTCAAGCCTTGAATTTTTGGCAGAAAAACTGAAGAAATGATGCTATGCTCTTCTCAGACAATCACATCAGGGGACTGTGCTCTATCAATCTGCCCCACTATTGGTGATGTTAACCTTCATCCCATCTGGCTAAATTTGTGTCTGCCAAGTTCTCTTCTGTGAAGTCACAAGTTTTCCTTTGTATTTGATTAGCATTTTGTAGAGAGATGGTCCAATATTACACCAATACATTGTTCCTCATCAAACCTCCACCCCACAGCTTAACATCTGTTAATGACTCCCGCCTTTACCATTCACAACTATGCTAACTGCCACCTGGAGATTGTCTATTGCCAGCATTTAATAGGTGGCATTCTATTGTAAGGAAGAACTTTTCTTGCCTCTCATTTGTTTATTTATGCATTCATTTATTTTCATCAGCGTGAACTCACGGATTCTTATTTTATTCATTGAATTTCAATCTAGTATTTTCATTTTTATTTAGATGCTTTAGTTTGTCCTAAATTTAGCCAGTGGGAGCTGCGTCCGGCTGAGTCTTCTCTTCTTTTGATGTGTTGCCATCATTCCTTGAGAATTTTGTTATTTTCTGTAACAAGATAATTCAGGCTCATTTTGTTCTTTCCTTGCCCTGGGCCTACCATCAACCACTCTCCCAAGGAGCCCTGGCTCCTTTCAGTGGAGGAACTATTTAAAAGCCAAGATCTTATGGCTTGGTATGTGTTTATATGCTCTATATAATTATTTTTATACTTATGTATAAATACTTCAAAATTCATGTGATCATATCAGTAGTTTCAATTTTAATCCAACACCCCTAGATCATTTCATTTTTTCCCATTTCCGTGTATGTAACTTGACTTAGATGATGAGGAGCATGGATCTGACTATCTTTTTTTTTTTTTTTTTGAGATGGAGCCTCAAGCTATCCCCTTGGGTAGAGTGCTATGGCTTCACAGCTCACAGCAACCTCCAACTCCTGGGCTCAAGAGAGTCTCCTGTCTCCGCCTCCCAAATAGCTGGGACCACAGGTGCCCACCACAAGGCCTGGCCATTTTTTGGTTGCAGCCATCATTGTTGTTTGGTGGCCGGGCTGGGGATTCGAACCCGCCACCTTAGGTGTATGTGGCTGGCGCCTTAGTGGCTTGAGCCACAGGTGCCAAGCCGGATCTGACTATCTTTAATATTCTCACTTGTCTTCTCAATGAACTAACCAATCCCCAGTCTTCCAGCTGCCTCTAACAACTGTCCCCTCTGCATCTTTCACCCTCCACCCCCATTCTTCCTCGGCTGTCAGGCTCCCTGGCCACCATATCATCATCATGAGGGAAGGAAGGGATTCGCATTTTTATGGTGCTTCCCAAGTGATGCAGACTATGCAGGCAGGTTTGGACACCACTGGGCTAGAGGAGCAACAGGAAGATA
Organism: Galagoides demidoff; assembly: GCA_963574575.1. Taxonomy (NCBI): domain Eukaryota; kingdom Metazoa; phylum Chordata; class Mammalia; order Primates; family Galagidae; genus Galagoides; species Galagoides demidoff. The sequence continues at coordinate 18,067 of CAUYQV010077971.1, forward strand.
ATATTTACATCTAAACCTAAGTCCTAGATTACAAATACATCTTCTGACATTCTCCTGGAAAATTCCTTCTTTAGCAAAGTTACAGTGTCTCACAATTAAGGGTAGAGTCGGTAGGTCCCTGGAAATCATAAGCTTCCAAGCTGCTTATGAAGAAATTTGTGAAATATTTATTCTGGAAGAAACAAGATAAGATGGTATGTTAGTTTAAGCTGTGATAACAAATTGCTATAGATTGGTTGACTTAAACAATCCACATTTATTTCTCATAGTTCTGGAGGCTGAGAAGTCCAAGATCAAGGTGCCTGTAGGCATGGTGTGTGCTGAGGGCCTACTTTTCTGGCTAGCAGGTGGGCATCTTCTTCATTGCCTCATGGAGCAGAGAAAAAGGGATAGGAAGGTTTCAGGTTTTATCTTACCAGGGTGCAAATCTTATTCATAAGGGCTCCATTCTCATGACCTAGTTACCTGCTAAAGGCTTCACCTCCTAACACCATCACATTGGGAGTTAGGATTTTAACATGTGAATGTGAGGAAGGACACAGACATTTGGTCCCTAACAGATGGTAGAAGAGCAGAAGTAGGGGAAGCCAAGTCACCCTTACCGTGCCCTCTCAAAAGTATCTCAGGTGCCCCCTTGGGAATAAGCATATGAATCACCACTCCCTAGACTAACTTGCAGTCAGCCTCTTTGGACTCCTGAAGTCTGTAAATTAATCATTGCTTTATTTTTTGAAGGCCCCACTCTACTTCTAGAGATCTTCTATTACTCCACCTTGGAGAATGGATTAAGCTCCTGGGAATGAGTATCACTGATGGATGCACAGTTTTGTCTTAATCTTATCTCCGCAAGTGCCTCAGCCTTGACCTACAGTGTCCATTTTTGGCTCTCTCAACCTTGAGCCCCCCTCAGCTTCCTCATTGCCTTCTTTATTTAGTTTTTGCCATACGGCCCAGTAGGAATCATAAACCCACACTAAACTCCACAAGCCAGAACTGCCAAAGCAGAGCAGTATTAACTTACCTGAGCCAAAGCTATTGCATTTCTTCCAGCTCCACACTAATGAAGAAACTAGTGAAATATTTATTCTGGAAGAGACATTGACACCATGTTAATAGAAAAAGAGCATGAATGATTAAATTCTGTTATTGCCTTTCCTGCCTCCCTGTGTTGCTGAAGAAAGCCATAAAAACAAATAGTGCAGTTCATTTTCATATTTTCATGCTTACATTGTAGCAGAAAGAAAAGTCAAGGCTGGCTCCAGATGAAACATCTCTGCCTGGAAAGGGAACACTTTGTCCCAGAGCCACAACCAGCACAGCCCTACAAAACAAACTTATACAACAAAGTCAGGGCAAAAGTTAAACAAGAGAAAAACTAAAAGGACAAAGAGTCCAACAGATGGAGGCTCCTTAAGAAAGCTTTGAAAAGGGTCCACGAGAGACATAGTTAATCCCTGATTTGCTACTAACAGCAGGTTGGTCTCCAAAGTCTTCCCCACCTGGTTGTCAGTTCCTAGAGATCACCATGTATGGCATTTCGAGAAGGAATCCTTGAGTAAATCGCAGACTGACATGGACCACAAGAAAACCCTAGTGTGAGGTGGAATTTGCTCTGCTTAAAGTTTAGCTCTCCGAGCATCTTTTTTAAGGTAGTAATAGGGTAGCATAGAGGTTGCTGTCTCCATGGATGTGTGTTTGTGCCTTAAAAATCAAAGTATCAGGAGAGAAAAGAAACAGAAATGAAAACAAACCAGAATACTTAGTAACCTGAGAACAATTTCAGAATAAATTAGGGCCTGGTGTCAAGACCAGGTTAGAAAATCCTTATGATTACTTTCCATAAGAAAGAGTGTGAGGTCAGGAAGTTTGCATGAGAAAGCTGAATCCAGGGCTTCCCTTCTGTTCCTACTGTGTGCACCATTGTGCTGACACCATGGACTGACCAAAGAAGTAAAAAGTTTGCTTCCTACTTGTAATCTGTGCCTGCTGGTGATATGTGGGAATTGTTGCAGACTAGCTCATCAGAACATCTTGTTAAATGTTCAGGAATTTTTTGAGCAGATTGGTAAGCTATTATTAGCTTGAAATTGGCCACAAAAGGAATATTTAAACCATGAAAATGGACAAATGTTGCCCATTGGGACTCTGTTTTCAGAGTGCCAGTTAACCAGCACACCACTGCCCTTAACACAGAGAGGCACTCCCGCAAGGCTGGAGATGATAGATTTAAGGTGAGAAAGAAGGACCATGAGGATGACACAAGGAAGGACAAGGGACTGCTTTGAAGCCAGTACCCAGGAGCAGTTAAAGCCACGTAGTGTCATGGGGATGTCCCTGTTGAACGCAGGACTTAAGAAAAGGAGAGGAAAGGAAAAAACACAGATGTTTTAGCCAACCTTAATCACCATCCCCACCTCATCCCCAGCTAGGGCCTGTCCAATCAACCTAGGTAGTTGCTAAGGCGAGGCAGAGAGGAGCATAAACAGGAAGGAAGGGGGAGATTGAAAAGATGCTGAAGTGTAGAATTAATTGGCTCTTAGAGATGCGAGGGCCTTGAAGATTACTCCACCCAAGTCTCATAAGGGTTACTTGCAGCAGTGGAAATAAAGCCAAGAGGCAAAATGACACCAAAGTTAGATAGCTAGTTACGTGACAAAGCCAGGGCCAGAAACCTGGCCTTGCCAGTTTCCCTCCTGGGTTCCAAAGACTGTGTTGATCCCTAATCCAGGCTCTTACTACTCTTACCTCAGTGTGATTTACAAGTAGGGAGAGATGGGGTGGAATTAGAGGAAGGACTGAAACTGATTAATCCCCCCTAGCTGGCACATTAAATGTCCATTATTTAAGAAAGTATCAGATTTTCTAATTCCAACTATAAAGGGCATGTCCTCTTAGAAAGGGAATGTGTTGCTGAAGAGTTGATAATGAAGATGCTGTGTCTGTATCACCTATAATTAGAAAAAAAGTGTCATTTATCCTAGATGGAGTTCCAAGTCATAATTTCTTAAATCACAACCTTTACTCCCCAAGAGACTACCGAAAATGAGCTGGAGGTTCCAATTCCTTCCAGATGGAAAAATGTTGATGTCATCCCAAGTCTGGCCTCTGTGAGAGTCATTTCCTTGCCTGGCATAAGGGGGCAGCTGAGGGAGAGGTGTCAGAGTTGGAATGAGTCCCTGAGACCACATTGGCCCCTCTGGAGCTATTTCCTACCTGTCAGAGTTGCACCTCTCAGACTGGGGAGAGAAACTTGTGCCAGGGCAGCACCAGCTGCACCTTCTCAATGAACAGAAGAGCTACTTCCACACTTGCAAGCCACCCCCTGTTATGAGCTTTGAACTCACGGTATAGTTTAGGAGGAGAGGTCCTTTTTAAGCCAGACTAAATAAAGCCTTTGTGAGAAAACAATTCCATGTGGTCCCCAGAGGGCTGTATGGAATGTATAACTGGGCTCTTCCTCTGCCTCTCTGATCACAGTGATCATCCCAACAGAAGCAGCAGAGGAAAATCAGGTTCACATTTGGCAACATGGACTTTAGGAATACAGACGTCTCCTTTAAAGGGTCATTTGGGAGAGAAGAATGATCTCAGATAAGTTTTCAAAATCGTGTTTTCTATAGAGGTTGTACTAGTTTATAATCCACTAACAATTTATAAGTATTCCTTTTTCACTGCATCCATGCCAACATGTGAATATTACATATATATGTGGGGTTTTTTAGAAAGAATTTCACTCTGTTGCCTCAGGCTAGAGTACTAGGGCATCATTGCTCACAACAACCTCAAACTCTTGGGTGCAAGTGGTCCTCTTGCCTCAGCCTCCCCAGTGGCTGGGACTGCAGGTGCCCACCATGACACTCAGTTAGTTTTTTCTTTCTATTTTTAGTAGAGATGGCATCTCGCTCTTGCTCAAACTGGTATCAAACTCCTGAGCTCAAGCAATCCACCTGCCTTGACCTCCCAAGTGCTGGGATTACAGGCATGAGCCCCTGTGCCCAGCCTTGAATATATTATTTTTTGACTTTTTAATAATGGCCACTCTGATAGGGCTAAGGTAATATCAACCCCTGGAAAACAGCATGGAGAGTCCGCAAAGAACTAAAAATAGACCTACCACATGAACCAGCAATCCCATTCACTAGTGGCTATCTACCCAAAGAAAAATAAGTCATTTTTATACAAAAAACACCCAAACCCAAATGTTTATTGCAGCACAATTCACAATTGCAAAAACACGGAATCAATGTAAGTGCTCATTAACTCATGAGTGGATAAAGAAAATGATGTATATACATAAACCATGGATTACTACACAGCCATAAAAAGGAATGAAATAATTCCATTTGCAGCAAGTTGGATGGAAGTGGAGACCATTATTCTAAGTGAAGTATCTCAGAAATGGAAAAATAAACACATGTTCTCATTTATAAATGGGAACTAAACAAGGGGTATATATGGTCAGTAAGTGTTGTAATAGACATTGTAGAATAAGAAAGGGGGAAGATAAAAATCTACCCGGAGCCGTGGGGAGGACGACATTGTACTCTATTCTGGTGGTGAGTACTTGAAAAACCCTGATATATCCATGTAACAAAAATCATTTGCACCCCCTTAATCTATTAAAATAAAAAAATTTTCAAAATTCTTACTTTGTGGCTAATAATTAATTGCATTATTGAGATGACTTAAAGGACTAGCTCATCATCCATACATATGTCCACCAATCAGATGGTGACCCTCAGTAGAGTGCTATGGCAGCACAGCTCACAACAACCTCAAACTCTTGGCCTTAAGCGATTCTCTTGCCTCAGCCTCCCAAGTACTTGGGATGACAGGCACCCACCACAACGCCTGGCTATTTTTATTGTTGTTGTTGTTGTTGTCATTGTTGTTTTAGCAGGCCCGGACCAGGTTTGAACTCATCAGCCCTGATGTATGTCGCTGGCATGCTAACCACTGAGATATGGGCACCAAGCCAGTTGTGAAAATATTAAGCAGGTGGATGTTTCCTTGTAGCTATCCACATTGGAGGGCAATTTATCAAGAAAACAGCTGAAAACTAGGATGAGGAAGATTTCCTAAATTTCTTTGGAAGTAAGTATGGAGAACTCAGATCACAGTGTAGAAGATACAATTTGTGATTATGAAGATTGGGTCATGAGCAGTAAAACCATACATTACAGTTGTCCAGTCCTGGTTTATTCCTGTTGTCCTGATGACTAACTCAGAGTGTTCCCCTCCACTCTTAAAAAAGTCCTGGTTGGATGGTAAATTATATGGTCTCCTAAGCCAAGAGGCTTACCACTCCATATGAGAAGAAGAGCGTGGTAGACAGGCTAAAAAAAATCCACTCTTTCTAGGTAAGGAGTTGTGAGAAGAGACAAATGAATAAATCAGAGGAAAACAAAGGTAGGTAAGGGAAGGATGCTGGCAAGGGAATGCTGGAGTCGGCTCTTACTGGCTACAAGGTTTCTTTTTAAATATTCAGAAATTTGGCTCAGCGCCTGTAGCTCAATCGGTTAAGGCGCCAGCCACGTACACACCTAAGGTGGCAGGTTCGAATCCCCAGCCCGGGCCCGCCAAACAACAATGATGGCTGCAACCAAAAAATGGCCGGGCGTTGTGGTGGGCACCTGTGGTCCCAGCTACTTGAGAAGCTGAGGCAGGAGACTCGCTTGAGCCCAGGAGTTGGAGGTTGCTATGAGCTGTGATGCCATGGCACTCTACCCAGGGGGATAGCTTGAGGCTCCGTCTCAAAAAAAAAAATATTCAGAAATTTTCTGAGCAAATTGTGATTATGCTGAGCAAGATTTTAAATTGTTAGTAGCTTTAAGTCAGCTACGGTGGAAATATTTACACCCCAGAAATCAGCAAATGCTGCAGACAGGGCTTTTTTTTCCCTCACAGATCCTAGTGACCAGCGCATTACTGTACTGTCTGCAGAGCACTCATTCCCCCCACCCCTGTCCGTCTGTCTGTCTGTCTGTCTCTGTCTCTCATGCACAGACATGTGTATGCACACACATACACAGACCATAAGTTAAAATGACAGGAGTGCTTTAGAAGTAGCCCTTCTTCCAGTTAAAACAAGTGAATTTCAAAGAGAGGAATCTTTATTCTGGCTTCTCACTTGGGGCTCTGGAAGGATATTACTCCAGAGCTGCTCTTAGATAAGTAGTTCTCAACCTGTGGGTGGCGGACCCCTTTTTAACAATGAAAATACATTGTGGCATTAGGAAGGTTGAGAACCACTGTCTTAGACCAACATGGTGTGTTACTTTAATGCAAACCTAGTGGTACAGTGTAGCTATCACTCTTAATCAGAGAAAGGTGCATAAATTGAGCTTTCCTGGTTCTGTACCTATAGCTCAAGTGGCTGGGGTTTGAATCCAGCCTGGGCCTGCCAAACAACAATGACAACTAAAAAAAAAAAAAAAAATTTAGCTTTCCTAAGCCACTTTCAGTTGCTCATGGCATGTAGAACTCAAATGTAGCTGAGACTCTTATCTGGAGATTTGTCTGAGAGTTTCTGCCAACCTTGGGTAACACTCAGCAGAGGGGACCACCTGAATCAAGTCCAAATATATGATAAAATCTTAGCTCATTTCCAAATCAGTCCACAGATGAGGCCAGACTGCTGGGATGGTTACTGTCCCCAGTGGAGCTTGAGTAAGCATTACGTCAGCTGCTGACTTTCGCCAGGAATGCAACAGAGCAGAGGTGACCAGGCAGACAGAGGACATTACTGTGGGGTTGAGAAGAATAGAAGGTGCATAATAATGAGCAATTAACAAACGTTTGCCCCCCCCACCCCTGTCTAACTCGTGTTAAAAATCCTGTAATTCATCACTCTGCTTCTCTGATCACACCCTAATAAATACAGAAATTGGTACCAGAAATGGTTTCAGAGAAGCAGAGCTTTAAGGATGGGTTCTCTGAATTTGCCTTTGGGTTTCTGAAATTCTATTCTGATCTAATTAGATTTAATCACCCCATTTGTTGTGGTAAAGGGGATACTGGTAGTCCATGGGGTGATGAGGCAAACTTTACTTACGTTATCATCTGCTGCCTATAAACCCATGTCATCAATTCCCTGCAAGAGTCAAGGCTTCCTCTTACCCAAGTAGCTTATTGCCAGAGAACATTTTAGTGACTAGAAGAAGTATAATGGAGTTAGTTGAATGCTTCTTAGTATGACAGAAAACTTGAGGAAAGAAAATGATGACCTCAGGGCTTTAAATGTACAGTAAAGGAATTTTAGTGGAGACTCAGGGACAAATCCTAACAAGTTGAGGACCTTAAACATTTAGATACAGCTGAGTCTCCTTTGCTAGAAGGAGAATCCCTTCTTCTGCTTTGTGAGGAGATTAGTCTCACTTTGACTGAAAAGCCTCTACTGGCCAGCCCTGAGGTAGCTACCTCTCAGGCCAACTCATAGATGTTTCTCAAGGCCCGCCCTTATACAGTCCCTTAGCTCAACTCCCACTAGGCCCAAAGGGTAATGTACAGAGTTGGAGACCCGTGAATAGGTATAATACACACAAAAAGAATTGCACAATTTTGCCCATTTTTATTGATAAAAATCTGGAAGAATATAGGGAAATGCATCCTAAAGAGTGATGGTGTTACTGGATGAAGAGGATTCAGCTGCCTGTCACTGTCACCAATATGCAGAGACAGGGATAAGTCCACCAAACTTTATTTGTCAGAAGGCCGGGATTCTGGAGAACAGTGAGAATAGCCTCTCCAAGACTGTTCTGTTCTTCCATTTCCAAATCACAGTTTTATAAATAAAAGTTCAAAGCAAAGACCACATTAATCCTTATTTTAAATAATAATCAGCATAACTCAGTGACTTATTAAAACATTCCAATTTCAATCCACCTAAACACTCAAGATAGGCATCTTTAGGGTGGGAGCTAAATTTACAAAACAGTAAGAACAGGAGAAGGGGGTGAAGGTCAGGCAGGACTTAAACCGACCAGACCAGCTGTGTCATGTCCTCCTTAGCCAGAATGACTCCATTTCATTCTCATTACATGTGCTTTCAGCGGGTCAGAGTGGAAGAAATACAATAAATACAATATTGGACGTGACCTAACATATTGACACGAGTGCACTAACTGGGGAGTCTGGAGTAAGACCACTAGCTCAAGCCACCACCACTGACCGTGACCAGGAACAGCTCTAATGTGAAAAGGGGGCCCCCCCTAAATAAAATGCCAGAACTTCCCTGATACAATGTAGAGTTGTGACTCTTACAGGGTAGTCCCCTGAGCCCAAAGGTCCCAACACCTGTTCACTGGGGCCATATGGTTGAAACTATTAATATTTTAATAATCCTAAAATGTTATTTGCCAATTTTTTCTCTGTTGATAGTTCCATAGGTGATACAAAAGTAACAATGAGAAATCTACTACTGTGTTAGCAAGAATCAAGTTATACAGGCAATTGCTGTATTTTTCATTGCCATGCTCTCACAGTAAAAAGAAAAATGCATTTTGTGTAAGAATATCTTTATCTATTTTATCTCTAAGCAAAAAATTAATTGTATCAAATTTCAATGCTTGAAGGTACATCTTTTTAATAATCTATGTAATGAAATGGAAAATACATAAAAAGCACTACTGCTGTATAATGAAGGATAATGGTTCTTGGTCTGTGTCCCCCAAGAAAGTCCAGAGGACACTTCTTTTACCAAGTCTGTAAGAAATATTCTCAAGCAGGGAAATCTAGTGTCCTTAATCTTTTCTGCGTTTCTAACTGGTCCCCTTGAATTCAGTAATGACTGGATCTAGCCGTGGCAGGGACCAACCAGGTGGCAAGTTTAATCACCAAAAACAAGGTGGCCGTGGTTACTGCAATGGGCAACAGAGCCAAAGCAATAAACAAAATGATTTGAACCTCAAAGGTCACTGGTGTTGAGTGATTAATCTCAGTACCCTAGCTCTGAAGAGATGGACAGTCTACTAGAGTTTTAATTGATTTGTAAAAGCAAAAAAAGTTGTAGGTTTGCTCAGCAGAAGTCTGGCTTGAATCACCACATTAGGAATTGGTGGCCCCTCAATCAATTCCTAGACTTCACAGATCCAGAGCCCTTGAAGGGGTGACAAGATGGCTGAGTCCTCTTGAAGACATGTTGTTTAGACAGCATAAAACGTATGCAGTCATTCCTAGATATCTTCAAGGGATTGGTTCTAGGCCCCCACAGATGCCAAAATGTATGGATGCTCAAATCTCCTGTATAAAATGGCATAGTATTATCATATATCTTATGTATATCCTTTCATATATTTTAAATCATCTGTAGATTACTTACAACACCTGATACAATGTAAATGCTATGTACACAGTTGTTATACCATATATTTTATTTGTATTATATTTATTGTTGTACTGATAGTTTTATTTTATTTTTTCAAATATTTTTAACTCACATTTGGTTGAAACTGTGGATGCAGAACCCACAGACATGGAAGGTTGACTGTATTATAAATCATCTTCCTAGCCAATCTTCTAACAACAGGCATATAACCCAGCTCGCCTAGGACTTGAAACTGTCCTATTTGATCACTTTTCAATCTAAATCTTACCCATCTAGCTAATCATTGCCTTGTTCAGACTCCACCAGGCCAAGAAGGTGAGCACAAGTTCCCTTAAAACTGGGCCCCGGCTTGGCGCCTGTGGCTCAAGCGGCTAAGGTGCCAGCCACATACACCTAAGGTGGCGGGTTCGAATCCCCAGCCCAGGCCCGCTAAACAACAATGATGGCTGTAACCAAAAAATGGCCGGGCGTTGTGGTGGGCACCTGTGGTCCCAGCTACTTGGGAGGCGGAGGCAGGAGACTTGCTTGAGCCCAGGAGTTAAAGGTTGCTGTGAGCTGTGATGCCATAGCACTCTACCCAGGCGGATAGCTTGAGGCTCTGTCTCAAAAAAAAAAAAACAAAAAAAAAAACTGGGCCCCATGGCATGGCAATACAGTCAACCTTCCATGTCTGTTGGTTCCTCATGGCATCCACAAGACTCATACTGGACTGACCCTGCCCCATGAGCCTACCCCACCTTGTCTCTGCCTCTTCTTCCCGACCTCTTCTTATTTCATAATTCTTCCCTTTTACTTCTGCCCTGTTTCTACCCTCCAGGATTTGTCTGTCAATCCAGTTAGTGGTTGTCCTGGATGAGGAAAGTCTTTCCATATTTGAAATTAAGAAGGTACAGACAAGGTAAGTAGACCATGAAAGTCATGTTCTCATCATCCACAACTTTATGTCCCATCCCCATGTAAAGCTACCTAATAAGAACCTTCCAAGCTGGACAGGACTTTAGGGCCCTCCTGAAGTCTTCTTAAAGATATGGCACCACATCCTATGCATGAGGGAGCTGGTTCCTAGAAGGAGCTCAGGAAATGTGTACTGAATAAACAGATGAACATTTATTCTCAACCTTGTTGAATGTGACTATTGAGATCACTACTTAGGGCACCTGAACAGTATATCTTAGGAGCTGGAGAACCCCAACTCCAGACCTTCTATGAAAAGACATAGTTTGCGTATTTTCTAGAACAAGCTTGAAAGTCATATGCTTGGTTCACAGTTAAGCTATATAATAACAGTAAAGTGAAATTTCAGGCCATCCATTTGGGCCCTCAGTAAGAGACTTCTATAATGTGAATATTTTACGTAGCTGAAAATGTATCTCTTGCAGGATCAAACACCTTCATTTGAGCTTTTTGGAGTTATATATTTTTCATTTTCATATATATTTCATATTTTTCACTTGCTGTACATATTATAAATGAAAAATTTGGTAAATGTGTATAATTAAAATACATATGCAGCATATATGTCCATCTTCCTTCTTAACCAGAGCCTATATAATTCACTATTTTGAGCATCAAATTATGGATATCAAATGTGGTTTGGTGTAAGTATGGTTTGGTCCAGTTCTTGTGGCAATTTAATCATGTCTACAAGTTAGGCAAGAGTGACACTGTGTTTCAAAGAATGATTCCAAAGCTAGGTACTAGAATGAGCTAAATATTCCCCTAATTCTTCATGTTCAAAGGAACAATTTAAGAAATACATCTATGATATGCCCACTTTATGTCAGGCTGAGAACAGAGGAATGGTAAGATCCCAAGAGAGCGCTCAGTCCTTGTGGAAACTCCTTTAAGAGACAGAGGCTGAATGGCTGCAACCAAAAAATGGCCAGGCGTTGTGGCGGGCGCCTGTGGTCCCAGCTACTTGGGAGGCAGAGGCAGGAGACTCGCTTGAGCCCAGAAGTTGGAGGTTGCTATGAGCTATGATGCCATGGCACTCTAGCTAAGGGGATAGCTTGAGGCTCCGTCTCAAAAAAAAAAAAAGATACAGAGGCTGAAAGGAGTCCTGGGAGCCTTCTCTCTACAGTCAGCGCGTCCTCTCCCGCATCCACTTGGACGAACACGACCAAGTGTCTTTTCCAAGGTTCTTTTCCACTGCTCTGTTTTTCTTGGAGAAAAAGGTTTTGTGTCAGCAGCAGCAGCAGCACCAACAACTCTTTGGATGTGTTGAGGACTCATGCAAATCAGTGATCTGGCACCAGTTTACTGATTCTTTGGTCTGATTATTTATTATTTATGAAGTGTGGTAAGTGCAGATGGCATTTTGCAAAGCATGGAACTCTGAAAATGAAACCCCAGCCTCAAGGCGTTGACTGTCTGATTTAGACATAAACAAAGCACTGAATAAACAGTGAAACATCTAGTTGAGTTCATGTGCTGGAAAGGAGGAAAAAACTGGGAGAAGAGAGAAAGAAGTGAGTTTTATGAAGGGATTTGAAGGATGAGAAAAGAACATGAAACGTGAGTTATTTCAAGAGACACACGAGTTACCAAACCAAGGGGTTAAAAATGAAACAAAAGGAGCATTGAGGAGAAAGTCTCAGGAAAAGAAAGAACTCAGTGAGATTTTCAGGCTTGTGCCTTTGGTTGGAAAGATGAGAGGCAGGGCTGCCCAAGTGAAGAAAGGTAACAAGGTCACGGGCTAGTGTTTAGTTTCTGGAGAGGAAGAGAAAAAGATGACAACTGGAAGTGTAAGAAGACTGGGAGAAAATCTAAAGAAGAAAAGAGAAAAATGGAGAGCTCAGTGATGAGGTTTTATTATGGGTCAAAAGAGCCAGCCACATCTGTCATCGGGGCCATCTGCATCTGAGTTTGACTTTTTAGGCTCAGACATTTCCTCTTACTGATTTATTCAGAGACAATCATACTGTCAGTATCTTACTCAAACTCATACAATTTACAAAGGCTGTCATATACACAGGAATTCAGATGTATTGATTCAGAGTGAGTTGGTAAACAAAGATAAACCATGCAAGCAATAAGCATAAGAGAGGAAGACTGGCTATATTAATATCAGATTAAATACATTTCAAGACAAAATGGGACATTTCATAGTGATGAAAGAGTCTATTTATCATAATGAAGATATAAATAATAAACGTGTTACTCATCTAAGAACAGTTTCCAAACACACAAAGCAAAAATGGAAAGAATTAAACGGAGAGTTTGTTAAGTCCATGGTGACAGTTGGAGATTTTAACACTCTTTTCTCAGGATTTGGTAGGACTAGACAAAAAAATTAGTAAAAGATATATTTTATATATATATGTATATATATATTTTTTTTGAGACAGAGTCTCACCCAGTCACCTAGGTAGAGTGCCATGGCATCATAGTTCACAGCAACCTCAAACTCTTGGGTTCAATCGATCCTTTTGCTTCAGCCTCCCAAGTAGCTGGGACTATAGGCACTTGCCACAGTGTCCAGCTAGTTTTTCTATTTTAGTACAGAACGGGTCTCACTCTTGCTGAGGCTAGTCTTGAACTCCTGAGCTCAAGCAATCCACACTACCTTGGCCTTCCCTAAAAATGTATTAATACACAATTTAAACAGCACCACTAACAACCTTGGCCTAATTAACATATCAGAATACTTCACCCAATATCTACAAAACACACAGTGTTTTGACCAGTGATACTGGTCAAGCGTGGTATTGCGTACCTTTAATTCTAGCACTGTGGGAGGCTAAGGTGGCCACATTGCTTGAGCTCAGGAGTTCAAGACCAGCCTGAGAAAGAGCAAGACCCTACTAAAAAGAGAAAAATTAGCCAGGGGCCTGTAGTCTCAGTTACTTGGGAGGCTGAGGCAAGAGGATCCCCTGAGCCCAGAAGTTCGAGGTTCCTGGAGCTACAAAGCGAAGGCAGCTAGTCTGAGGCTACAGAGTAAAACTCTGTATCCAAAAAATAAAATAAAATAAAAGGGTGATATTTCTGATCTCAAAACGTACAGGTTACCTGAATAATTTATGCCCACACAACAGCAGAGTAATTTCAATGTCACCCAAATCTTAGGTCCCTGCATCAAAATTACACTAAAGTTTACCTTACATTTACTGCAGTCTTTTTGATTTTTGAGTAGTGATTCTGATTTCTCAGCAGGCCTTGAAAAATGTTCTCTTCTGTAAAATCAGCAAATTTTCTTTGAGGCTGATTATTTTCAGAGACTCTATTGCTGATATTAATTTCAATGCTATAAACAGAGAAAATTCAATCCTCAGCCGCTCTCTCCAGCACTAGCACAGAACATTTCATACTTAAACCCTAGAAGACATAGATCTCCCTTCTCCACCCCCAGACTCCCAAGGAACCTCTTTAAGCCTGATTCCATTTCCTCATGTTTACCTCTTAGGACTGTAGTGAAGTTCAACTGAAAAGGTTTTTATAAACCATAATATAAAGGCACACATAAATATCATGGAGCAATATTTGTGTGTGTGTGTATGTGTGCACATGCTAATACCAGTTGGGTTACCTATAATCCCAAGAAAGGGAAACTGAGGCAGTTTGCCTCAGTTCTGAATACAAGTGAGTCGAACCTAGTGTGAACAAAAATTGTGGGTGACGCTGGTGGCTCAAGGAGTAGGGTGCCGGCCCCATGTACCAGGGGTGGCAGGTTCAAGCCTGGCCCTGGCCAAAACTGCAAAAAAAGAAAAAAATAAATAAATAAAAAATAAATTAAAAAATATTTTTTAAAAAATTGTATGAGGGGTGAAGGAAGTAAAGCTTTGAGGGCTTATTCGAAAGTAAAACCTGTAAGAATCTTAGATTTCATTTTGCAGCAAAAATTATAAAAGTCCTTTTATCATAAGGACACTTGTACTAGACTGTGTATCGCAGCTCAATTTATAATCACCAAAATGTGGAAACAGCCTAAATGCCAACCAACCCAGGAATGGATTAACAAGCTGTGGTATATGTAAACCATGGAATATTATTCAGCCATTAAAAAAAAATGGAGACTTTACAGCCTTTGTATTAACCTGGATGGAAGTGGAACACATTATTCTTAGTAAAGCATCACAAGAATGGAGAAGCATGAAAGCATGAATCCTATTCAATTTTGATATGAGGACAATTAATGACACAGTGGGGGAAGGGGAGAGCAGAGAGAGAGAGAGAGAGAGAGAAGTGGGGAGTGGGGAAAAGGAAGAGCAGAGAGAGGGAAGGAGGGAGGAGAGTGTGGTCTCGGTGTGTGACACACCTTTGGGGGGTAGGGCACAATTGTAAGAGGGACTTTACCTAACAGATGCAATCAGTGTAACCTGATTTCTTGTACCCTCAATGAATCCCCAACAATAAAACAAAAAAAAAGGAAAAACAACTATAAAAATATAGTGTGCACCTTTTAAAGTTTGCACAAGAAAGAGATGAGGGGAAACGTTAGGCACAAAGTTAAAAACAAGCTGTTGGAAATCTAGTTGAAGAACATGTTGGATGACATTAATCTTACAGAAAGATTGGAGGGTTTCAGCCTATGAACGATAGAGGCAAGTAATTCAGACAATGCTGAGTAATCTTGCAGATTTAATTTCTCTAAACCTGTTTCTCCATCTGAAAAATGAGGGTAATAATAAATGCCACCCACCACCCTCCTGCAGCTTAATTAATGCTTGTGTATGCTTTGAGCAATTTGGAAGGACAAGTTTTTTATGAATATAACATATTATTTAGAAAAGTAAAAGAACATGATCAGAGAAGACTTGGATTGTCTCCCTCTGCATAGCCTTTTAATGAGATTCCTCTTTTTGTCTTATAAGGGAAGAAAACCAAGAAAGGAGATGACTAATCCCACAGACTAATCTCTCCCCTTGTGTTCTCTGGACTCACGCTTGTCTCCTAAAAGAGTATGTTGGAATTCTGTCCTTCAGATTTCCTCGTCGGTATAAATACATTCTTTCCTAGAAATATAATAGTGAAAGACGAAGGCTGTGGTTTTTTGAGGAGCTGGCTCTGGGCCCAGCAGGCAGATGTTCTGATCCTTTGCTCTCTACCTTGGACCTTGTGCAAATCACAGTGCTGTTCAACTTCCTTTCCTCAGCTGTACAATTGGGATAGAAATGCCACTCTCTGGGAGGTCAAGTGAAAATTAATTAGCTGTGTTTTCTTTAAGTTCATCTCCATTGATATTTGAGCTCTCTGTGCGGTCATTAGCAGGAACAACACTTCTAGACCCTACTTCTATCCCATGACCGCAAGATTCTTAATGGAAATGAATATGAAAGGATCTGGGAAATTTACTGATCATTAGAGTTTAGGGTTTTGGTGACAGTGCTTGAGCTTTGTATTTAACAAAGACACAAGAGACCTTTGCCAACGCTATTGGCTCCTTTCAATGATCCTTTCATTAAGAACACCAAAAACTAAGGTGGGTTTTTACCCCGTTTTTTCCCTTCCTCTGTGTTGCCATTTCTCTCTGAATCTGGGTTTCACTCTTTCTCACTCTAACCCCCTCTCATTTTCCTAAGATTTAGCAACATTTGGAAACGGATAGCCAAGACGTGGTAACAAAGTTAGGATCCTTGCAGCCTTATTGGGAAATACTATTCTTTTAAACACAACTGTTATCAAACTCATCAGTGCCCTTCTCCCCTTGCCTCCTTCCCATTAGGTCACAAACAAGTTACAATGTTTTCTCTTCCCTCTCCAGTCCCCTAGTTGGGGGTTTTGTTCTCTCCTTCCTCGTTTCTGTGAGGCCTGCTCCATCTAGGACACAGGGGCCGCCGCTGCCGCCACCACCGTCATCGCCAACCCCCCTCCCCACCCCCAGCAGCCAAAAAGGCTAAAATGTCAAAAGATGCATCGGTTGCCTCCGACAAAAAGTGCAGATCGGCTCTGAAAGGAGATAAATATGATAGGGCCACAATAATAACAGCGCGCGCTTGTTAACTACGCTGATCCCGCGGGGGGCCTGGGGTGGGGGAACAGGCACGGTCGGGGCAGGAGCCCCAGAAGGGCGACGGGGGCGGGGCGGTCTTCGGGCAGTCACCATCAATTATACTGGCCGGTTTTGTTTTGTTTTGTGAGGTCTGAACTGAGGCTCAGCTGATGGGGGGAAAGGCGGGTGCGTAGGGGGAGAATAAGGGATTTTACCCAAACCAGTGACTCTGAAAGGAGGTCTTGGGCTCCATTGAGGAGGCCTTGGCAGGAGAGCTTGAAAAGAGGGTCTTTGGGTTATGAGAGGGAAAGGGGAGGTGGGGTGGAGGCTGGGGACATTTTGAGGTGGGTGGGGTAGGGGCAAGGAGGAGAATAGCGGAATAATGGGAAAGCCTAGGCCAGCTCCTGCGCTCTCATTTCTCACAATGAGTCCCATGTGGTTCTCTTTATCTCAGCCTTTCAGCAGTCAATAGAGGGAGCTTTTTTATTTTCAACTCTAAGTATACAG
This sequence comes from Galagoides demidoff, assembly GCA_963574575.1. Lineage (NCBI taxonomy): Eukaryota > Metazoa > Chordata > Mammalia > Primates > Galagidae > Galagoides > Galagoides demidoff. The sequence continues at coordinate 34,827 of CAUYQV010077971.1, forward strand.
CCACCCCACCCCCAACATACAGACACCCGGACAAGTGTGGGACCGTCAGCCAGGCATTAGGAACCTCTGAAAAGTTATTTCCTCGGCACAGATTTGCTGGGGTTTCCACCTGCCTGCCAGACCTGCACTCACCGGGCATTCGCTCCCCACCCCACTCTGCCTCTCTCCCCCGACGGCCACGGCCGCATACAGGCGGCCCCTGGTCCCCTCTCCTGGGGTGTACCCCCTCCTCCCTCCTTTGTGGATGCCTCAGGAGCTCAAGGCCCAAGTTAGAACGTTAGACTGTTTCAGTGTATGGAAAAGAACAAACAAAACAAATATTTTGATGGTGGACTTCTCTGAAATGGTAAGTCCACAAACGGACAAATCCTTTCCACTGTGTTCCTGAGTCTGTGATTGAAGCAGCCTCTGAACTTGCTCAGCTTGATAGAAAATAATTAGTCTATTTTTCAAACAATATTGTTACGTCTTCTCATAGGGTGTCTGAGTTTGAATAGGTACAGCATTCTTAACCAGGGTTGGAAGCCTTTAAACACAGATTCCAGGCCTCACCTCCGCAACATTCTGATTCAGTAGCTATGAATGGGGTTCAGTGTGTGTGTGTGTGTGTGCGCGCGCGCGTGTAAAACAGAGTAAGAGAGAGAGACTGAGAGAGATTGATCTTGATGTATACCTCCATTTGAAAGTCTCAAGACCAAGTAAGGTATTTTCCTTCAGTGGGATTAAAGAGGAATTAATCAAAAAACAGTCACTATTCCCATTCCCCAGCAAATGTCTGACTACTTGAGCCACATCCATCTCTGCTATCAAGCATTATGGCTGGATGAAAGAGGAAGGAAGAAATAATCATTTTCATTACCAAGAAATGAAGATAAGGATAAGGTAAGAATATATAACACCAAGAAGTAAAGAAGTAGCTTAGTGCCAGGCACTTTTCCTACAAGGATTATTTCTCCTTTGGACTCAGTTGTCTCAAGCAACTTGCTCAAGGTCACACACCCAGTAAGGGGCAAAGCCCGCCTGGGGGGGGGGGGGGGGGGGGGGGGGGGGGGGGGGGGGGGGGGGGGGGGGGGGGGGGGGGGGGGGGGGGGGGGGG